>DF240582.1:62279-119017 GCA_000507305.1 Breviolum minutum Mf 1.05b.01
GTCTTATCATTTGCTGTGGTCAGGGTTGGTGGTCAGCTATTGTCTTATCATTTGCTGTGGTCAGGCGTTGGTGGTCAGCTATTGTCTTATCAATTGCTGTGGTCAGGGGTTGGTGGTCAGCTATTGTCTCATCATTTGCTGTGGTCAGGGGTTGGTGGTCAGCTATTGTCTTTTCATTTGCTGTGGTCAGGGGTTGGCGGTCAGCTATTATTGTCTTATCATGTTGGTGGTCAATACTGCACGAGTTCTTTAGAAGGACCCTTTCGCGGAGCTTTCGGGAAAAGCAAAGCACACACAACGAAACACAAAAGTTGCAACGGCACACTACCAAAATGCATGCATCAAGTCAACTTCGAAAAGGTATAACCCCTAATCAACTTCACCAATATCCCATGTTGACCAAAAAACAAAAAGCAGTTTGTAACAAACAATTTTATCGCAACATAAGAAGTTGTCCAAGATGCCTGCATCTTCCACCACCGGAGCTCCATCGCGTGGCTCATCCTCCTCCGATTCCCCAGCATCTTGTACCTGTGCCTCTGCAGGCCCCGTTTGTGACAATCGTCGCGCCAAAGCGCCCCCCCATCCGTCTCCAAAACGCAGTCCAAAAAGAATCGGATCGCCTTCCTCACTCAGCAGTCGCTCCACCCGAACTTCCACGTCCTTGTAATACAGCGATCGTTCTTGCAAGCTGCGCACGGCAGTCTCGTACTCCGCCCGTGGCGCTCGCAGCAGTGGAGCCGCGTTCAAGTTGCGCTTCTCGTGGTCGACCAACACAAATGTCAAGTGCTCCTGCAGGTCTTCCATGGGCGGCGGCAACACCTTGCAGACCTGCGACGGCGTCGCCTGTGGCACGAAGGTGGTGTTGCCGATCATGCCCTTCTGCCGCTGCGTTCGATCGGCCGTGGCAGGTTGCAACACAGTCACTTGAACGCAGGCCCGCACCATCGGCAAGAGACGTTGGGTGCCTTCAGCAATATCTACCAAACCCGGCGGGCATCGTCCCATCCACAGATCTATATGTTTCGGCAACGCCAAAGGCCTCGAAAGTAATGCCCGTCGGCAGGGGATGCAGACCGTCTGAGGCTGCTGCAAATCATCAGACAAGGCAGCACGATGGGAGGAGGACACGATGCGGCAGAAATGGGTGCATCACTGACGACGCGATCAACTCAGCTTTTGCGGTGTCCGACTCGTTGTGACGCCATCTTTCCAAATAACGTGTCACGCTCAGTAGATCGCACAGTCGTTCTTGCTCTGTCGGTACCACGTGATCCTGCTTTGGAAGCTCCGTCTCACCCGGGTCCGTAAATAGAATCAATTGTTTCAACTCACGCTTCCAAAACTGTTGAGCGCACACCACGCAGGCCCCACGACCACGTTGCTCACGCAAGATCCCGGGCCGACGCAAAGCTTCATCGAACTTCAGTATGATGCCCCGTTGCAATGACCAAGGCATGACCTTGCGAACCACCATGAAAGTTACATAACTACAAGGTGCCAGGGCAGAAAAGTTATATAGCTCTAATTGCTCGAATACATGTTTGTGCAAACAGCAAAAACGCATCCACATCAAGCAAGTTCGCATACTTTTTTGCTCAAGTGCCTATTTCTATATGGGAAAGAGGAACTGTTTCATAAAAACATCAACAGGGCCATCCACATCAAGCCAACCATTTGAGCTATATAACGTTCAGGCACCGAGGCAGAAAGGTTATATAGCTCCAATGGCTCAAATAAATGCTTATAAATTCATCAAAAAATCAAGTACGTGTCGATACAGACATCAAAAAGGCCATCGACAGAAAGTATCAACCATTTGAGCTATATAACTTTCAGGTACCGAGGCAGAAAAGTTATATAGCTCAAATACATATTCATTATGTAAGTAGACATCAAACGGCCCAACAGGAGCTGAATGCTTTCGCCCCAACCCCAATTACAGTGAATATATATGACATGCACTCGCGCAAAAACAACTGGACGTGTTGATACAGACATGAAATCCAACCCACCATTTGAGCTATATAACTTATAGTTCAAATACATATTTATCTATGTAGGTAGACATCAAACCGCCCATCAGGAGCTGAACACTTTCGCTCAAACCCCTAATACCATGAATATATGACATGCATCAAAAAGCTCAAATACGCGGTGATACAGACATCAAAAAGGCCATAACAGGAAATGCCAACCATTTGAGCTATATAACTTTCAGGTACCGAGGCAGAAAAGTTAAATAGCCCAAATGCCCGTTCATACAAACGCCAAAAAAACGAACCCATGTAATCAAGGCCATCCCGCCTGTGGACCACCAGCCATCACTACTTTCTTGCGATATTCGACGAAAGCCCGTCGTGGATCGTTTGCATAAGACGCAGCATGTTTCGCCTTCACATGTTCATGCAAATCCGCCTCATCCAAAAATCCACTATTACACAGCCGACATGGATAGGCCTCGATGTCTCCCTGAGGCTCCAACATGTCTTGTTTAGTACATGTACTATTAAAGCCATATAATTTAAGCAATATTGGAGTCCAAAATCAAAGCATTATTCAAACAATGTAATTTAAGCAATGTAGAAAAATAACAATCAGGAAACATTTCCAAATCAGGAATTTAAGTTCTCAAAAACTTACTTATAGCTTTGAATTTGAAAAAATCATATTTGATACAAAAATTATCAGTCCTGGTAGACATTTGAAACTTCTCCTGCACAGGAGTTAAAAGCTCCTTCACAAGAGCTGTGATTTCTAGACAAAGGCTATGGTGGTTCTTGAAAAAAATACTTGCTCCTAGACAGGAGATCACTTCCCTGGACCCAGCAGCAAAGTCCAAGCTATCTTTTTCTTTGGAGGTTTGACAGCATTCAGTCTATAGGCCATGTAGGTACTTCATTGCCAGCTACAAATTTAAGCAAAGCATTTCTTGAAATGGCCAAAGCTGAATGTGTTCCACTTCTGTGCTTGGATTTACCAAATCATACTCACACAATTCCTGTGCCATGTGGAATTTCGGCTTGAATTTCCAGAGCAAAAACTTCCTACAGTGAGTGGCCATTTCACAAGGTGAATACTGAGCTCGACTCAAGCATTGATACATGGAAACCAAATGCTGGGTAGCAGCCAGCATCATGTTTTCCAAAGGTTTGTTGTTGTCCAAAGTGCACTGAGCAAGTTGCAGAAGCCATGGCACCAAGGATCTCATTTCTCCAGCACTAGCCCTGAGCTTTGGGGAAGTGTACTGGCCCTTGGCATTCTTTTTCCTGATCATCAAGGGAGTCAAACTGGTGAGCTTGTTGGACCAACCTGGGTTGTCCCTGTACCAAGACTGCAAATGCCTATGCAAAACCTTGCATTGCTGCTTGATGTCTCTGCCAGGAAAACAAGGCAGCACATGAAACAACAAGTTGCCAGCAAAGTCTGCAGCCATACCCAGGTCCATGCAATGCAGCCAGTCAGTCACAAAAGTTTCCAATGTGACACCAGGAATGGAGAACAAGGGTGACACAAATTTGCATTCCTGCAAGTGTTGCCACAAATTCTTTCTCTGTGATCTCCAAGCTGCTGATAAGCTGGGGTCCCTGATGTCTTCAGATGTGGCTTGACACCTGTAGCAACAATTGGTAGCGTTCCAGCCTGCCAAACCAAACCAATTCTTGTAGGCATCCCAGTCCCCTCTGATCTCTATGAGCATACCACCTGCATTCAAAGGCTTACCAGCTTGCTTCTGTCTCCAAGTATTGAATGGCTCTTGTCCAGGCATTGGACTTGCTGGGAAAAAACGAGCATGTAGGCAGGTAAAGCTCCAGGAAATGATCCCAAGTAAATCTTTCATTGTTTCCTCTACCAAAAGTTTTTTTTTGATCATAGTCAGTGGGATCCTAAGTGTCTTAAAATCAGCGTGGAGCTGGCCAGGGAAATTGAGTGTAAAGAGGATGATGCTTTCAGATCTATCCCACTTCACAGGTTCTCCATCGACCCAAAAGCCCAATGGCAGAGTGCTGCTTAAATCTTTACCAAATTGCCTGCAGAAAGTTAAAATCTTGCTCTGGCTGGGGGGGTAAGACCCTCCACAGCATAAGGCAGAGCACCTGCATTTTGATTCCAATGGATCAACTGGTGGCAGATCTCATGGGGTAGCAGCATGTGCACTGTGTCAACATAGACCAATTCAGTGGCCAGGCTCTTCATGTGCACTTTAGCTGTGCACAAGGGTGGCCATGGTGAGTGCTTGGTCAATCTTCTCAAAGCATTTTGGTTTTGAGATACACCAGCAAGGTCTTCTAGACCTTCTGCCTGGGCATCTTGAGCATCTGTGAAAAGAGAAGCAGCTCTGACACCACCAATGGTTCCATCCAAAAGCAAATCAGAAATATTGGCCTTCAATCTCTTGTTGGGAGATTGTTCTTCCCTGCTTTGCAGGAATTTGTTCTTACTATGCATACTCATCTTGAGTGAAAGCAAAGGGCTATGGAAAGTGCAGTGTTGAAGTGCTTGCTGTGTGTGTGCTTGGGTCTTTATCCCTTTAAAGCTTGAATGAAAAACCTCGTCTCCTACACAGGAGGCTTACCCCAAGGAACTTTCCTATACACCTACCAGGACTGACTCCCACACAGGAGCTGAAAGGAAAGGGCTTATGCAGAAGTGAGAGGTCAAGAGGCAAGGACTAAGAAGAATGGGGACAAAACTATGTATAGATACTTCTGTACAGGAATTCCAGAAAAAGAAAAACAAACCAGAGAACACTGCAGCAACACTCTTTTTCACAGGCAGGCTGGCAATGCGGCGCAAAACTCCAAGGATGTGCAGGTCCTAAAGGATCTACTGCAGGGCTTTCATTCGCTTGACCAGAGACTTCAACCCATCAATGTGATGGGTTCCTGCATCGATGGCTCCCTTCAATTCCTGGATCTTGTTCTGAAGATTCTTACTCTCAGTGTCTGTGTTCAAAGCCTTTGAGTCTACCAGCAACTTCCTGATCCCAGTCAGGAAAGTGTTGACACCTTTCCCATGTTGTCAAGGACTGCATTAACCTCTGGCTTTGCCTCTGCCTTGAGGTCATCCCACAAGGTCTGTGCCTTGTGGTGCTCCTTCTCCAAAGAAGTCTTCATGCTTTGGACAACAGTGATCTCTTGCTTGAGGTCCAAGTAAGTTTGGTTTTCGACTTTGACAACACTATCAGCACCACTGGATCCACCCAAGGCTTTGCTCAACCCTTGGGACTGCATGTCCATCTGCAGGCCCATCTTTGTTTCAGAGATACTGCGATCAGTGGTACTCAGCAGCTTCTTCATGTACCAAAACTTGTTGGGCTCTGGCACCTTGGGGTGGGGCTGCTCAAGGTCAAACCCAGGATTCTTTGGGTCAATGCCAAAGGATTGGTAACAATCCTGAAGAAGACCCTTGACCACTGCCTCTTGGGTCTTGCCATCGAACTGGTTTGCCACAAAGCCATTGAGAGTCAAAATCTCACTGGCATACATGTAGCCCTTCTTGACCTCATGGTCAGTGATCTCTTGATCCTTGGACTCCTCCTGGTAGGTCATAACCCAGGCCAAGTTCTTGATTCCTCCTTCTGCTTTGTAGCGGGCTATGAGGCTCTTTTTCTTATCTGGGTCGCTGTCACTGTAGGCCTGACAAGGCAAGCAAATGTCAGAGTCACATAGGAATCTCTTGTATAAGAGATACACAAAAGATAGTAGCTAAGAAATTTCACCCCCAGTCAGGAAAGAGCTGAATAATAAAAAAAGATTGGTATCTGAACTTCTTCATCTCCTGTATGGGAAATCAATGGTGCCATGATATTCTCCTCTGCAGGAGGACAGACATCATAAGACTGATATGCATAATCATGTTGGCTCAGGAGTCTGCCAAGTATACACATAGTGAGGTGGATACAACAATTGAATCTTTCTTATTGAATTGGAATCTGAGAGACAATCATCTATGGAGTTCAGATTTAACTGTACTGCATGACTTTGCAAGATGCTTGATATCAAAAAACAAAATTATGTATACATAGGTATGTTTTTATGTATATATATATATGTATATATAAATCTAAGGCCATCACCAAATCCACCTGGAGACCTCTAGGTACTATTGACATTCCCATAATTGGTGAAGAAAAATAGTTCAAATAAATAAATAAACCAACTTTGTACCATAATTGGCATACATCATTTTTAGGAGAAGGAAAAAGATATCCCAATGTGCCTTCAAGAGCTGCTGTGCTTCAGTGGAGTTGCACTTATTGGCTCTATATTTCAAAGTGTTCACAAAGTTCTGCTGCTCTTTCTTGGCCTCCAAAGCCACCTCAGAGCTGGTTGTAGTTTCCAAAGCTTTGGCAGCTGCCTTGGGTGCTGTTTTAACCTTAGCCAATTGCTTGGTCTTGTCTGCCTGGACTTTAGATGCCTTCGGAGCCATTGCTAATCAGAAAGGGATTCTACACTCACAAATAATAAATCTAATGGATGATCCAAAAGCTGCCTGCATCATTCATCAAATATGGTCAGGATCTATGAGTACAGATGATCAAATTTGAAGAATGACATGCAAAACATATTAAGAAGATTCAGAAACAATCAAAAGTGAATCTGATTTCTTACAGACTGGAAGCTTGGTGAATCAATGAATTATCAGGATTTGAAAGAATTGAGAAAAAACAAATAAGGAAAATCAATGAAATCCTGCAGACATGGCTCAGAAACAAACTCAGTTGAAAAAGGTTGAAAATTTTCAACTTTTTCAACTAGTTGAAAATTTGGTTTTGAAATGTATTTTCAATTAAAAAGATGATTTTCAACTAGTTGAAAAAGTTGAAAATTTTCAACCTCTTCAACTCTCCTTTTTTTATGCATAAAATGAATTCAGGTTTTGAAGGCTCCTGTACAGGAGATTGTCTCCTGTACAGGAGTTATTCCATGCCCAAACCAAGGAATAGTTTCCATGGACCTGCCCACAACCCATACCAAGTGGACCTCCTGTACAGGAGGATCATAAATCATAATCACCAAGTACCTGAAGAGACATGCAAATGGGGCTCCAAGAAAATATTGGGTGGATTGGATTTATAATTCTATTAGAGATTCTCTCAGGAGTATCACTGGAAACTCTGAATCTTGAGGATTGAGATTGACATGAAATGTGGACAGTGCAACTGGAAATGGATTATTCCAAGAGTCTTGGAATTCCAAGTGAATCAAAACAAGTACCTTGAATGCTAATGTTTCTCCAGGCTCATCCCATCCCTTCCCAGAGCTGGTGGGCATCACACTCCTGTACAGGAGGTAAAGATGAAAGCACCTCAGCATTCAGCAGGCATCAAACAAACACACATGCAAAAATATGTGGAAAAATGGCATCATATGCTGTGATATACTCAGGATCAGCCATGGTACTTTGTCGAAACTCCTACACAGGAGCTGGTAGTAAAAATTTCTAGACCAAAAAAGGATGTGAACTCCTACACAAGAGTATGATATGAAGCTTGAAAGGAATTGCTCTCTGGACTCCTACACAGGAGTTGAATCAAAAGCTCATCGTGGATTCCCTTGCTGCCAGCATGGAAGATGCAATGTGGAGCCATTCACTCCCTTCAATCTCTTGTGGGGTATTCCCCTTCCTCCTCTTCAGTGGTATCGCCATGGATTTCATTCACAACAGCACCACGAACTCCAACAGGAGCAGGAACTGCAGCCTTTCACCCAGGTACTCCAGCATGGCTTACATGTCTGGTAGAAAGAACAACAAAGGTTCAAGAACTCCATGCAGGAGTTTCCCAAGTGTTTGCAACTGTGATGAAAAGCTTCTTTGCAGACCCAACATGGGATATGGAAGCAGCGCTTCTACTTAAAGGTCCACCAGGTGGCAAGAATGCAAGGATCTATATGAAACTTGGGTCCTTATTACAAGATGGTGGGGCCCACAAAGCAGTGTTCCATGCAAAAGGAGACTCAGCCACAAGGCTGTGCTTCATGTGCAGCAACCTTGTTGCAGCCAAGTCAAAGCTACTGGATGGAGAGAACCAGCTGACCTGCAAACTAATGGGAACATCACAGCTACCCATGGCAAGCGACAGTGACATCAAACAGGCAATCAAGAGGATCAAGCACAGGGGCAAAACTTTGTCTTCTGAAGATTTCAAGTTGTACCTGCAATGCACTGGTTTCAATTATGAGCCCTTTGGGCTCTTGTTGTCTGAAGAGCTTGAGAAGCACATTCAACTTGTCACTGCCTATATCCATGATTGGGTGCGCACTCTGGTGGCAAATGGTGGGAAATTTCCAGCTACCTTGCTGTGTGGAAGCATCCAAGAACCTTCGCCTTGTTTTCCGCCAAGAGGAAAGCTAGCAGCAAAGATGCAGCTGTGTTCAAGTGCGATGCTTCTGATGCATTGTCCTTATGCCCTCTGGTGGCTGACTACATGCAAAAAACTTTTGTTCCAGCAAGCATGCCGCTGAAGGAAACAAAGGCAACTTGACTGGCATGTGTGCAGTTTTTGTGTTTTTCCTTCCTGAACCCAACATATTGCTTTAAGTTTTGTGTTTTGGGAACAACATCTGCAAAAGCAAGGTAATGATGACATTGGTGCATCTCATAGAGCTGGTGCAAGCAACCTCCATGCTTCCTGTTATTGAGCCTGACCTTGTGGACAAAGCTGTGGCAGATTTTTTTGAAGCTGTGAAAGCAAGTGACTGGCAAGATGCTCTGCCACTTTGCAGGGCTGGGATTTTGAAAGAACTCTGTTCCCAAGACTTGCGCAACCTGCAGAAAGATTTTTTTTTGCTACACCTGCAAGATTGCAACACAGGGGCGCAGCAAGCAAGCAAGTCAGGAAGCTCCTACAGGACCATTTACCTTTTACAGAATTGTATACCTGCAGTGTGGCATGCCTGGAGCCAGCTGGCATTACAAAGAAAGGCGGTGTTGTTCTGTATGGTGCAATGAGTGCTGGACAGGTGTGCCAACTCTTTCAAGTTGACAATGAAGTGCTCACTTTGCTGAAGAACTTTGTCATGGTTGCCTATGACAGTGGCACATGCTCTAAGACTTGGAGAACAACAGAGGACCATGTTTTCATTTACACCTCTAGCATCAAGTGCTCTTTGGTGTACAGCAATCTGTCAAATGATAGAATTCTGCGCTTGGTAGCTTTGGCTTTCAGCAAGCTGAAAGAAAACATGTTTGCTGAAAGCATGGAAGCTAACCACGACTCCCTTCTAAGTGGGGTCATGCAGAATGTGGCCGTAACAGTTCGGCAGTGCAAGATCAGCATGGATCCGTTGTGCTCTGGGGTTTTTTCCTTACTTTGATCGGAGAGTGATCATTTTCGCTGGCAAGATATAATACGAATGCGGTGACTTACTAATGCCGTAACGACGTTGCCAGTGCTTTTGACAGCGACTTCACGATTGAGGTGACTTACTGATTTCGTGACAACGCTGTCTTTACTGTGACTTCCTGATTTTGCAAAAAGTACATCTGATGGCATCTGCACCAGACATCATTAGATTTCACGTCTTGTCATGCGTTTGAATGCATTTATTGTAGTTATTTAGAAGCATATGTTTCAGCTATATCACTTTTTGCACCTGTTCGGCCTTGAGCTATATAACTCTTTTTGGGGACTGAGCTGGCCAAGAGTTTTTCGAGTTATTTAAATAGCGTCAAGCTTTTAGCTGTATGACTGCGGATGCCAAATCAGTAGGTCACGTCAATCACATCCACAGTAAGTCACATCCAGATGTTCTGGTTTCCATTCGCCACAGATCAACCTTTCCAATGATTGAGGAGCCGCGGAGCCAGGTTCCAGTCTCAACAGGGCAGTCGGCTTCGCAAGCTCTTTCTTCCTTGTTGTGACACTCAGACAGATTGATGTTACCTTGCGTTTTCATATGGTTGATTATCTGGCAACTGCCTGCCAGGTGATTATCCTCCACATGGCTGTCCACATCGGGTGCTTGAGGTATACTGCATGACTCCCGACAGCTATGAACAACAACAACAACAACAACAACAACAACAACAACGACGACGACGACGACGACGACGACGACGACGACGACGACAACAACAACAACAACAACAACAACAACAACAACAGCAACTCACCCCTCAACATCTCACCCCTTCTCTCTTTTCCTTTCTCTTACTTCATATCTCTTTTCCACACAGTTTCTTTTACCTAAATGTTGGATTTCAGGGAAGTTGCTAACATGTGGGGTTATCCGGTCCTGTAATTTTTATGTTGATAGATTTATGGTACTATACACGTTCTTATATTCACATATGTTTGATTGAAATTTTGCATGCATGCTTGTACGCAATCTGGTTCTCAAAAGCATCACTTTTACGCCCACGTGCAAATTGCTCGTGACAGATGAACAAGTTGAAATCATGGGCCGCGTTTGGTGTTCTTAGTGTTGTGGTTTTTTGGTCCAATTATGGTGTATCATTGCGACACTTTTGCACTGATCCCATTGATCTGGCAAGAAATACGAAAAAACGAACCAATTTCCATGCAAACGGAACTGTTGTTCCTTTGGCCAGCAGTTCAGAGTCAGTGTGCGAGAAGCGAACAAATCAAAATGATATATTCGACTACCAATGGACACTTGGTTGGTGAGAAAAAACCGGAGAATTAAAACGTCTCAACAACACCCATCCAAGATTTTCATTCTAATGAAATCAAAATCTACAAATTTTGTTGGGTTTTGCAAATTGCAAACTTGGTTTGTGAATTTTGTGACCGGAGACATTGAGAATGTTGCAAATGTTGAGATTGACGTATCATGACGTATCTTTTGTTCGCCAAGGAATGGTGATGAGCAAGTTTTGAGGAAGGCGTTGGCCAGTGCCGAAACGAAGTTTAGTGGCGGCGTGGTCCTGAACATTCCATGTGGAGAAGGTCACATTTGCATGGGCAGCGACCGCATGTCTGGCAAATACCACGACTACAGTAAATGTTATGCAGCGTGGTTGAACAAGTGGAGGCAACGTGTGGAGCAGTCTCCTCAGGATTTCAATCCCTTGCTTGTGGCAGAAGTAGGGATTCTCAAGGGATCTGGTTTGGCAATTTGGTCAGATTTGTTTGGATGCGATGCTCAAATTCATGGTTTTGATCGTTACCTTCAAAACACCTTGGACAACATGGACTTTATGAAGAGTCGTGGGGCTTTTGCCAAAGACAATCTCCAATTACATACAATGGAACAGACGAAGAACAACAGTGCGTTAATCCAAGAGATTGCAAAGGGGCAGAAATTTGCTTTTGTTATTGATGATGGATACCACCGTTCGAAGTCAATGCAATTGACTTTTGATTCCTTCAAGTCTTCTTTGCATCAAAATTTCTTGTACATCATAGAGGATTTTAGGACGGGCGATATGGAAGAAGTGAANTGAACAAGTTGAAATCATGGGCCGCGTTTGGTGTTCTTAGTGTTGTGGTTTTTTGGTCCAATTATGGTGTATCATTGCGACACTTTTGCACTGATCCCATTGATCTGGCAAGAAATACGAAAAAACGAACCAATTTCCATGCAAACGGAACTGTTGTTCCTTTGGCCAGCAGTTCAGAGTCAGTGTGCGAGAAGCGAACAAATCAAAATGATATATTCGACTACCAATGGACACTTGGTTGGTTAGAAAAAACCGGAGAATTAAAACGTCTCAACAACACCCATCCCAGATTTTCATTCTAATGAAATCAAAATCTACAAATTTTGTTGGGTTTGCAAATTGCAAACTTGGTTTGTGAATTTTGTGACCGGAGACATTGAGAATGTTGCAAATGTATCCCCCTTCCAATTTCCACTACAGATTGCTAGGACTTGTGCACTCTACAAACCTGATTTCGTAGATTTTTTTGTAGCAGAACTAGTGTCTTGGGTACTTGCAATTTGTAGCACCAAAGTCTTTTTGTAAGGAGGTACCCTTGTCCAAGATCACTTTGTAGCAAACTCAAAGCTTCCCCTGTTGATCCATTTGTAATGAACTGACCTCATCAGAAGCTCCCCAAACATAGAATTTGTAGAAAGGTTTCGGCTCCCAATTTGTAGCAACAGTCAATTTGTAAGACTCTAATTTTTCATGATGTTTTGTCAGACTTGATTGTGCTGGTCAATTTGTAAAATCATACAATCTAATATATATTTAAATATATATATATATATACTCGAGCTCATTGTATTATATACACATTCGCTGTCAAACCTGATAGCTGTACGGGCCGAAGTGTCGTTAAGCCTGGTGAATCTTAGGCATAAACTGATGCTGCAGGTTGTCGTGCCCAATTCTGACCTTTCGTGACTTTTAACAAGAAAATCACTTTATCAAAAATGGCAGTTTTCTTTCTTCCAAGATGGCTTCAATCTATTTTCCTGGAATTCAAAGCTCCTCTCTGTAAACAACGCCGACTTCCCAAACAATAAACATAGACAAATCATATCAAAAAATAGTGTCTGTTTCAAAACATTTGACGTATCTTACCCGAAAATCATCTTACCTCAAAATCATCTTGCAATACACTATATACGCAACATGACATGTCCATTCCCTTCCTAACATATCCTAACGACCCTTCAGGTCAGGCTGCCCAATCAATGATTGAGCAAGTTACAGAAGGAGTTGCAAAAAGACATGAATCCAGAATGAAACATTCCGCTCTTCCGCCAAGAAACCGTTTCCATCAGCTTTTGGTCCACCTCATCGGTCTTGGTGGTTGCATCTGCAGCCTTGACGACATGAGCTGGCCAGGGAAAACCCCTTACAAAATGATTTTGCCCAATTTGTAGCCTTTTGATTCCCTATGTATCACTCTCACTCATTCTCTTCCGAAAAGGGGTCCCCCCTAGATTTCACCGAAAAAGTCACTTTTCAGCTACTTGTACTGTTAAACTGTTAACAATAAAATCACTCTATCAAAAAGGCCAGTCTTCTTTCTTCCAAGATGGCTTCAATCTATTTTCCTGGAATTCAAAGCTCCTCTCTGCAAACAACGCCGACTTCCCAAACAACAAACATAGACAAATCATATCAAAAAATAGTGTCTGTTTCAAAACATTTGACGTATCTTACCCGAAAATCATCTTGCAATACTAACTCTAAAAACCTTAAACAGCACATAACAACATGACAGGTCCATACCATACCTGCCCTGACAAACCTTCGAGTTCAAGTGACAGAAGGAGTTTGATAAACACATGACTCCAGAATGAAACATTCCGCTCTTCCGCCAAGAAACCGTTTCCATCAGCTTTTGGTCCACCTCATCGGTCTTGGTGGTTGCATCTGCAGCCTTGACGACATGAGCTGGCCAGGGGAAACCCCTTACAAAATGATTTTCCCAATGCTTAAGCTACAAATTGCTCTTGTGAAATTGTCCGGATCATGATGTAGCCATATGATTCCATATGTATCATTCTCATTGACTCTCTTCCGAAAAGGGGTCCCCCCTAGACTTCGCCAAAAAAGTCACTTTTCAGCCACTTTTACATTTGAACTTTTAACAAGAAAATCACTCTATCAAAAATGTCAGTTTTCTTTCTTCCAAGATGGCTTCAATCTATTTTCCTGGAATTCAAAGCTCCTCTCTGCAAACAACGCCGACTTCCCAAACAACAAACATAGACAAATCATATCAAAAAATAGTGTCTGTTTCAAAACATTTGACGTATCTTACCCGAAAATCATCTTGCAATACTAACTCTAAAAATTTTAAACAGTACATAAGAACATGACATGTCCATACCTGCCCTGACAAACCTCAAGTTCAATTGATGATTGAGCAAGTTACAAAAGGGTTTGATAAACACATGACTCCAGAATGAAACATTCCGCTCTTCCGCCAAGAAACCGTTTCCATCAGCTTTTGGTCCACCTCATCGGTCTTGGTGGTTGCATCTGCAGCCTTGACGACATGAGCTGGCCAGGGGAAACCCCTTACAAAATGATTTTCCCAATGCTTAAGCTACAAATTGCTCTTGTGAAATTGTCCGGATCATCATGTAGCCATATGATTCCATATGTATCATTCTCATTGACTCTCTTCCGAAAAGGGGTCCCCCCTAGATTTAGCAAAAAAAGTCACTTTTCAGCCACTTTTACATTTAAACGTTTAACAAGAAAATCACTCTATTAAAAATGTCAGTCTTCTTTCTTCCAAGATGGCTTCAATCTATTTTCCTGGAATTCAAGGATTCTCTCTCCAAACATTGCCGACTTACCAAACAACAAAACATGGCAAGAAAACGCTCAACGCATTTGACGATATTTGACGTATCTTACCTCAGTGTCAAATGCCAACCCAAAATTTCAACAACATGACATGTCCATTCACAGCCGAACAAAGTCTAACAAGCCTTCAGGTTCAATCATGAATGAAGAATTGAATATTCATTCTATTTGCATCTGTTTGCCTTCCGTTTCATGAATGAAGGGGACAACAATCCTACAAAGTAGTGTGTCCAACCTACCTGTTTTCCAATCTTCCCCCAAACCTTCAAAAAAGCCTTTCTTACAAATGGACTCTGCGAATTTGATATGGAGGCCGGGTGGGCCAAGGAAAAGGCCATAACATACTCATTACGGCGGAAAACCATTTTGTAAGGGGAGCACTTTTGGTTGGGTACTGTCATTTTGTAGTTAAAAAGATTTAAAAAGTTGGTTTGGAAAAATCAATCTGTAAGAAACATTCTCCAGGCCTGATTCGTAGTTACAAACAGGGGTGTCCAACACCTAAGGGTGAATTGACAAGGGGATGCAAATGTTGAGATTGACGTATCATGACGTATCTTTTGTTCGCCAAGGAATGGTGATGAGCAAGTTTTGAGGAAGGCGTTGGCCAGTGCCGAAACGAAGTTTAGTGGCGGCGTGGTCCTGAACATTCCATGTGGAGAAGGTCACATTTGCATGGGCAGCGACCGCATGTCTGGCAAATACCACGACTACAGTAAATGTTATGCAACGTGGTTGAACAAGTGGAGGCAACGTGTGGAGCAATCTCCTCAGGATTTCAATCCCTTGCTTGTGGCAGAAGTAGGGATTCTCAAGGGATCTGGTTTGGCAATTTGGTCAGATTTGTTTGGATGCGATGCTCAAATTCATGGTTTTGATCGTTACCTTCAAAACACCTTGGACAACATGGACTTTATGAAGAGTCGTGGGGCTTTTGCCAAAGACAATCTCCAATTACATACAATGGAACAGACGAAGAACAACAGTGCGTTAATCCAAGAGATTGCAAAGGGGCAGAAATTTGCTTTTGTTATTGATGATGGATACCACCGTTCGAAGTCAATGCAATTGACTTTTGATTCCTTCAAGTCTTCTTTGCATCAAAATTTCTTGTACATCATAGAGGATTTTAGGACGGGCGATATGGAAGAAGTGAAGAGAAAAATCGAAAAGGATGGCATTTACGACATCCACACCTGTGGCGGCCTCCCAATTCTTGCAATTACACCGACATCATCAGAGTCAGTGTGCGAGAAGCGAACAAATCAAAATGATATATTCGACTACCAATGGACACTTGGTTGGTTAGAAAAAACCGGAGAATTAAAACGTCTCAACAACACCCATCCCAGATTTTCATTCTAATGAGTCAACAATATACGTACCCCGTAGCCAGTCATATGTATAGTAATATTGTACATTAGCTTACATGTAGCGGTAGCCACTTTTCACATCCTCTATATACAGAAGCGTTGTATATAGTTGTAGTATCGTTTTGCACACGTAGGCGTAGTTAGTTCCTTCCTTCCAGCAGGGTTGGGTCGTAAACTTCGATACGTGTTGCGCTTGGCTCAAGAAAAAGAAGCGTTTCGTTTGTTTTAGTTTGTGGTGTATCTTTTCTTTTATTGACGGGATACCCTCAAACTTGAGTGGTTATCAGCCGTATAGTTGAAACACTAGTTGTTTGTTGAAAAGCCCTTTGTTTTCATCGGGCGTTTCATGGTGAAGAAAGGAACCCCGGCTCGCGTCGAGCCTGCTGGATCCTTTCTTCCGGTTGTCCCTGAAGAAGGACAAGAAGAGTCTGGCGAGGCAGCTGGCTCTGCCGCTGCAAATCCAACTGCACCTTGCACAAGCTGAGGGGTCTGAGGCTGCTGGCTCTGCCGCGGCAAGACCACCTCGTGGGCGTGAGGGTAGAGGGAGGGCTGGAAAGAGCGTTAACCGCAAGGAAGACAAAAGGGTCTACTACGAAGCCCAAGACCTCTATAGGCAGTATTGGGGAACTCGTCAGACACCCCGAATCAAGTACGAAGACGCGACTCGGGAATACTGTGAGGAGTTGTTGGATCATTACAACTGGCATTACTCTAGTGGGCCTTACGCACCAGCGGAGGAGGTCGACGAGGAGGAGCCAGTTGGAATTGATCAGCCTGAAGGCGCAGGCTCTGCCGCGTCAGCTGAAACAGCTACAGACAGGGTGGTGGCAACTGGATCGGAATTTTTGGAGTCAGGCACTGCAGAAGCTGTGGTGCTCACCCCACGCCAGCCAGAAGGCCCACCGCCTGGGTTTGTCTCAGGCACAACATCACAGTCAAGGAGGCCGGCCTCGCCGCCTGTTCGTCGCCGTAGGGACAGAACATCGTCTGCACCAGCAACTGATAGGGTTGCTGGCCGTGCCGCACCATCTGAAGCACCAAGAGCATCGTCAGTAGGACCTGTTGTTGGACAAGCCGAAGTTGGATCAGGGCACAGAAGGCGTAGACGAACATCTGGACGTAGGGGACGATCAGACGAGGACAGAGACGTTGCCAGAAAGCCACCATCTCCTCCGACGGAACGGTCGAGGTCTGCGGTGGTGGCTCGACGGAGGGAACGACGTCAACGGCCAGTGGTGGAGGAATTGGCAGGGATCCCAACAGCAGTTTCTGATCAACAGACACCCCCAACTTTTAGGGTTGATCGTCGTGGTGTTTGGCAATTGATCAGGCCAGCAGAAGGGGCGGTACCAGCACAAAGACTGGTAGAGGTCAGGCCTGTGGGCGCTGGCCAAGCCGGACCGGCTGTAGCTGAGGATCCCCACGAGCTTGCAGACGAGGCGTGGATCAATCCTTCCGGTGGAGATCGTAGAGTTGAACGTCGAGGCGACAACATTTTGATCCACCGTGGGACAGCTGTCCACGATTTGACCACTGGTGACAACGCCATTCTTCGTGAGGCTTTCGCTGAGGGTGAAATCATTGAGGCTCAACCTGTGGAACCTACGCCAAAGCGTGCTGCTGCTGTGGTTGCCCCAGAGTGCAAGCGACAACGTCGCAACTACACCTTCTACGAGGACAGGGACCGATCGAAGAGACCACAGACGTCCTCCTCTCAAGAGGAAGGCACCGCCAAGGCCAAAGGCTGCCAGTGAGGAGCCGAAGGCCTCAGCATCTGCGACTGCTGACGTGGACAAGGGCTACAAGGAGGTCCCACAACAAGTTCCTCATCCACGTGAAGTTCCTGGTGTAGTTCGTGATCCCAGAATCTATCAAGTTGATAGACCCTTCAAGAACCCACCTCCAGAACTGTCGCGCTGCCGCACCAAAGAAACCAAGGTTTTCGTCCACTGGCCTTGACCTCACGTACGGTCACCCGTACGTTGCAGATCGTGCAGGAGAACCGATCCGCATTGCCCTTGACTATCACAACGTCTTGGATTTGCACGAGCAGCACAATATCCACTCAGCCCAAGTCCCGTACTATCTTGACAACCAGGCTGTAGAGTTTCTGCAACTCACAGCGCAACAGTACAACATAGTTTGGGACATCCTTAGCTTCGTGAAAGGCCAAGGAGGAGTGCGATACGTTCAGCCGAGGATCGAATCGATAGCACGCTTCTTGAGGCAAAAGAACATTCCAGTGCGATACGCGGAACTTTGTTTTGAAAAGGTCGGACGAGACGGAAAAGCGGACTGGTGCTACAAGCACAAGGTCCACGCCATCTTGGACGACTCAGACAACATCATTGCAGAGTGCAGGCATCGTGGGCATTTTGCAGTTCAGGTGGATCCTCAATCCCGCTCCATCAGGGACGCCATTTTTGCTTTGAGGTTGGAGCTTCAGAACTCGTCACACGAAGAGTTCTTGAGGCACTTTTCCCCGTGGCAGTAAGCTGTTCTTGAATTGGGCTGCTGGCCTGGCCGCACCGAGGGTACACCATTGTTGTCGTCATCAGAGTTTCCGCATCTTGGTTTGGTGTCATTGGCGAGCAAAGCCATCGAATTCACAATCATAAGTCGAGGTAAAAGTAACTTCGAATCCAATTCAATAATCTAATCTGGTTGAACGTGTTGGGGGCAGCGCTTTCGCAGCCGAATCTATCTCCTTTGCAAGTCTTTCCACGGGGTGCTGGCCAAGCCGCACCATTGCAACTGCAGACTTCGAGTCCGCTGGAAAAAGAGCTAGCCGTGCGCGTGTGGTTCTTCAAGTGTACTTGCGTTGTAACAATGGAACGTCGTTCTGGGTTTTCCCCTCCTGAGGATCACGATTCAAGTATGAGTCATTATACTGAAGGTGAATTAGGTGATGTTCCTGCAGTTTCAACCGTGGTTAGATATACTAGGAGTGGACAAAGGGGAGGTCAAAGGACTAGGGCAGTAAGTAGGACTGAACCATATTCGGGTACTCCTCAGCCAAACCAGTCATCTTCCTCAGATGGATTCCCAACACCACCACAACTATCTGCCCAACAGGCAACATTTCTGGCAGGGGCTGCTGTATCCCAAGCTAGTCAAGCATCCCAAGTAGCATCTCATGCAGCGAACGCTGCAGAATACTACCAGAGGGAGGCCATTCAGGCCAGGGAAATAGCACAAGCCGAAATGCGTAATGCCCAGCAGACCATTCATTCGATCGTAGCCCAAGCTAAAGCTTTTGTAGCCCAAAGGGAGGGTTCTATGGAACAGACCGTTTTAGAGGCTCAGGCACAGGCGGTTCAGGCAACTGAAGATCAAGCCATGAGGGCAATTATTGCCATTCAGGTTGAAGCCACCCGTGTTAATGAGAACCTTAGGTCTGAAGCCCATGAAGCCCTGAACCAGGCTAGGTCTACCATCGATGAACAAAGGTCCCAGATTATGTTGTTGCGTGAGCAGGAAGTTGAAGTCAATAGACAACAAGCTATCAATATTCAACGATGTTTAGAATTGTCCGAGGTCAATAGGAACAAGGATGAAGAGATCAGGATGCTTAGGGCACAGTTGGAAACTAAAGCTAAGGCAAGTGAATCTATTGGTTCCCCCAAAGCTCGTCCTCCAACTAACCCAGAGCTTCAAGTAACACCAAGTCCTGTTCAGATTGTACATGTGTTGATTTCCTCACCAACTCCACCACAAGGGGAAGAGTCTTTGTTTGGGGATATCGGTAAGCCACCAGGTTTATCATCATTGCATTCTGAGACAGCTGTTGCCAAGCCACAGCATCCGGGGGGTGCTGGCAAGGCCGCACCATGTGTTAGTCCTGACCCAATCACCCAGCCTGATCCGGCTCCTTTGCATTCGTCGAGTCTGTATCCATCGGCAATCCCAGGCGTTTCGTCCACAGCAGCTGCACAACCAGCTGTTGCCAAGGCAGTCATTCCAGGTGGAAACTTGGTTTTGGGAGTCGGTGGGGATGTTCAGAGTCAAATTGATCAAGTAAAGTTGATGATGGTTGAGTTAGCTACCTCTGTTGCAACAATCGCAAAAGGGGTGCCGGCTAGCCGCACCGGAGAAGTGCCACAGCCGATAGCTGCTCCCGAAAAGCCTAAGGGTAGTATTCCTCAATTGGATTTACCAGCACGTGGGTTCATTAGTCATGATCCTCCTTCACCAGGTAGTTCGTCATCTTCTTCTTCTGATGGTGGTTCCCCGAATCAATCCCCGAAGTTTGATAAGGGTGTTCAATGCCGAGTTTGTGGTTCCGATCAACATCTTGAAATCAACTGTCCATTTCTTACGGGAAACAAATTTCCAACGTTTGAAGCAACGGCAGCATCTTCAAGTGGTGATACCCAAACCAAAACCCCAGCAGAGTATGAAGAAGAGGTAATCAGAGTAAAATCTTTGAACGATCTTGTGTTGCCAAATGCTCCCAGCGATGCTGGGGAGGCGAGGGGTTATCTAAACCAGGTTTTAATGACCATTGGAAAACTCCAACGCACTGATGGTGATGAAGTGTATCAATGGATTCAGGAAGTGCAGTTTCTAGATGACGAATCGTTAAAGAAGGATTCTAGATTCCCCAGGCTTAATAGGGAAATAGCCGCGAAACTCATCAAGGTATGTAAGAAAGGCAAATTCGGACTGCTGTTTCAGCAAATGGTTGAGAGTGAGCGTCTTACTACCGGTAGCATGCCCAATGGCCGAGTGATGCTACGTGCCATCATCAGACACTTTCAATTGGAACGAGACAGACAAGGGATGCTAGGTGAGCGTAACCTTCTTCAGTTGAAGTTACATGGCAATTCCATTTCTGATCTTGAGACATTCCGTGACAAGTATCTCTACATTCTTTCGGCAATCCCCCATAGCGAGTTACCTAGGGAACAAACCCTTTTTAACCACCTGATGGATGAACTTGAGAGGTCCCCTATTTCTGACAAGATTAGGAAGGCTCGTGAAGCACCTCACCATAGTCACAGGCGATCCACCAAATGGATTTGGGGAAAGGTAGAGCTAGCCATTGAGCTGGAACAGCAGAAGATCAATCGTGCAGCGTTTGACAAACAGTTGAGGCAGAAGCCACACCTTGATCAGGGTGCTGGCAATGCCGCACCGGCTGCACCAGCCAAAGCAGACAAGCCTCCGAAAGAGAAGAAAGAGAAGAAGAAGAAAGAGAAGAAGGACAAAGGCAAGCCGGAAGTTCCAGCTGCACCTGTCCCTCCTAAAGCAGATCCAAAGAAGCCGCCGAAGCCGCCTAAGAAGCCGAAGACTCCCAGAGGGGGCGATTCAACGCCCCGTACCACTGAGGTTGTCAAAGTCAGTGAGATGACGCCGGCCCAAAAGGCAAAGCATCCGTGTATGTTCTTTGCATACAACGCTTGCAAGGCCAAGTCGTGCCCTTTTCTGCATGATGCTCACAACAAATATCAAGGCCCTCCGCCTAGGAATTTGGGTAAAGCTAAAGGTGGCGGCCCACCTCCTAAGGCTCCGGCAGCACCTGCTGTATTGCACGATGGGGTTGCATCTTTTGTGGCGATGACCGCGTCGGTCTCCCACACTGTGCCCTGGTTATGGGATACGGCGGCCGGAAGACACCTGTTTGGGAAGCAAGCGATGACGCCAGCAATGCGTAAGTGTGTCAGAGAAACTGATGCACCAGTTTCCTTCTCAACAGGTGGTGGGGCTAGACCTGGTAATCATACCGTTGGTTTTGAAGGCAGTTCGATCATGATAGTTGCCCACCAGCTCAGAGCATTGGCAAGGCCGTAATTGATGGTGGATTCATGTTCATCTGGGACCCCAGAAATCAGGTCCCCTATA
Source organism: Breviolum minutum Mf 1.05b.01 (assembly GCA_000507305.1). Taxonomy (NCBI): domain Eukaryota; class Dinophyceae; order Suessiales; family Symbiodiniaceae; genus Breviolum; species Breviolum minutum. The sequence goes on from DF240582.1 coordinate 83,741, forward strand.
TGGTTAAGCCAAAGGATGTTCATCGTTGCAAGCTCAAAGTTCCTCGTGATGCACGTGTCAATGCCACTAGGGTTGTAGAGTATGTTCCCCAGTACGACGAACATGTCACTCCTAGGGTCCCCAATGAACCTAGGAAGACAATTCCCTTAGAAGCCCAAGCTGCATCAAGTGTTCCCCTGATTGAAGAAGACGCTGTTTCCTTTTCAGATGGAGTTCCTGTTGCTTGGAATAGGGAAGAAGTGCCAGTCAGTTTGTTGAAGCCGCAAAAGGCCACGCAGTATCGCAAAGATACATCTTCATCTGACGTTCGTCCGAAGGGTGCTCCCAAAGCATCACCTGGCATTGCATCAAAGACCGAGATCCTTGCACCAAAGAACGCGACATCCGATGTCTTCAAGTTTGACGAGCAGGGTAACTTATACAAGTTGTATCATGAAGCATCGCCATCATCTTCTTTTCTTCCTTCCGAGTATGAGAAAGCAGATGACATTCGTCAAAGGCATAAAGGCTTTACCAGGTGTTTAGATCCACACGCAATTGGTGACCAAGCATGGCATCATCCTGTGAGGACTGTGAGGGAAAGGTCTAGGCCACCAATCAGTACTCAGCCACAGAAGTATGATATCTCCACCCCAAAAAGATCACCAGCAGCCGAAAGGGTTGCTGGCCATGCCGCACCAACTGAGGATCGTGAAAAGCCACCTGTTGCCGAAGCCAGTTCATCGTCCGCAGCACCTCTTGTTGATCCAGCGCCAAAAGCCCTTTTGAAGCCGAATCAAGTTCGGTCCCTCGCGGTGCTGAGGGTGCTGGCGAAGCCGCACCGAAGCACCATGGATGACAAGCTTTTGGTTGAGTTAGGGGAAGGAGTGCCGTTTAAGGAAGATGCATTGAAAGCTGAAGCAATTTCACCCGAACACCTTAGGACACATTTTCCAAAGAACCCATTTTGTCGGATTTGTAACATCTCTAAGAACACTTCAGTGCGTGTTGCACGTAAACCTGACGACGGAGTTGATGTACCAACGCAACCCATGCAACAACTTGCAACTGACGACATCATCTTAGCCATGGGTACTGACCATCCTGGTGTTGGAGTCGGTGGGGTGAAGGTTCACCACGTCATCCGAGATGTTTACTCTGGAGCTCCTATCGCGTACCCGATAACGAAGCGTGACATAGCAACACATGCTAAGAATCTCCGCCATTTCTTAGGTATCAGGACTTCTGACAAAGTTCCTCACGTGCTCGTGAAGCATGATGAAGCCCAAGAATTGGAGCAAGCTTGTGTTCAAGTGGGCTTGGTGCCAGAAACATCCCTTCCAAATCGTTGGCCTCATAATGCCAAGTTGGAGCGCGACATCAGAGAGGAGAGGGAATGCACAAGGGCGATTCATTTGCAAAGTGGTCTCCCATATTCTTTCCATACCTACTCGTTCCTGTTCGCATGTTTTTCCCTTTCCTTTGATCGTGTCGATGAAGAGACTGGGAAAACGCAGTGGGAGATGTTAACACGAGCTCCGTTTTTGGGAAGGCGTTTGTGTTTTGGGCAGTTGTTACTACCGCAAGAAGACACCAACAAAGCGGACATTAGAGCCCAACATGTCCCCAGCATTATTTCTTGGATGGCGTGTAGACTCTGGGGGTAGGTATAGGAACATAGTGAAAGTGTTAGACTACCAAGATTTTAGGATCCGTGGTTTATCCCAATCTATTGATGTCCCCGAACCAGAGTTGTATGTAGAAGATGGACCACCCGTCTTCCCTATTGCACATGCCAGAGACCAAACCTTGCTCGAGGGCAAGCCAGCTCGTTCCGACGATGAGGTGCCTTCATTGCCTGAGATAGATTTGAAAGAAGTGCCATTTCCGCCAGAGGGAGAAGGCATTGCCGCTCCTCCGACTCCATCAGCAAAGAAAGCAAGAGGGGTTTACATTACTGTCGAATGAATCATTCGTTTTAAAGAAACTCCCGGTTGTAAAGGGTGCTCTGGTGACAGCACTGTGCACACCCCAGCCTGCAGAGAAAGGTTCACCAAACTTGTTGAGGAAGAGAAGGAGGAGGCAAGGAAGAAGTTTGAAGAGAAAGCTCGTGCCGAAATTTTCGGTGAGGAGCCTCATCCCGCACCACCTGCAGAAGAAGAAGTCGCTTCAGAAGTTGAAGTGTCCAAGCCAGAACCTGCTGTTCCCATTGGTCATGAATATGAGCCATCATCAGAGGAAGAGGGGGGCCCACCTGAGGGGGCCGGCCCTGCCGCTCCAGCAAGTCCTGTAATGCTTGAGTCTTCGTCTGCATCCACTAATGCTCCATTGCCAACTTTCGGTTGCCCAGCTCAAGCAGCTGAAGAGACTCCTCAGCGAAAGGCGTCTAGACCTTGGAAAGTTGGAAACAGAAGAGCACGGAGGGCCGCTAAGCGGGGGGCTGAAGTCAACTTCTTTCGTAAAGGTAAGGTCCCAACAATGTATGAATTTGCATGTTCACCCGAATCCATGATGGGTTATGTTAACGGTTTGTATGACATTCCCCACGTAAGATTGTGTAAAGAGATGTATAACCTTGAAGATCCTGATACCATTTCCCAGGTTGTTTCCCAACTTAAGTGTGCCCTGCGAATTTGTGGGGTGCAATCCCATGCACCACAGGCTCACCTTGGCAGCGTCTTAATCTCTTTCGTGGCGGCGAGAAGTTTCGCAAGAAGTGGAGAAAGCAAGTGAAGGAGTCTAAAAGACTATTTGCTGGTTTTGCTGAAACTGCCGAAGTCATCTTAACAGATGAGAAAGGGGATGTTACATTCGAGTGGCCAACCCATTGTGAAGGGTGGAATCGTGATGACGTCAGGGCATTCTTTGAGAAACATCGCGACAAGTTCAAAGAAGTCCGTTTTGACGGCTGTGCTGTGGGTGTTAAAGATAGGAAGGGTAATCCTATAAGAAAGCCTTGGAAACTAATGACTACTTCTCAATCAATTGTTGATGCATTTTCGTCTTGTAAGTGTAAGTGCAAGCCTGGTACACATGCACAAGCAGCCGGTAGCAACACTGCAGACACTGCATTCTATCCTGAATTGATGTGTGAGAAGATCGCTAGGGCTTTATACCCCATGCGTGTTTGTCAGCAAGTTCCATGTTGCCCAGTAGTTCCCCTATCTAGTGATCCCCAACATCATAGAGAAAAAGAACAGGACCTTAAACATGTATCCGCCCTTGCAAGTGAAGCTTTTGCCGTCGCAGTTGAGTCTGATGAATCCAAAGTTGACATTGAGAAAGAGGTGACCGAAATTATGGACCTCAACGGTCTCATGAGTGATATCAATGCAGCAGTCACCAAACTCTTGTCACGTGCCGAAATGCTCTCAAGCCCTGAAGCTCTCCAAGCTGTTAAAGCTGAAGCCGATGGACTGGTTGCCAAGGGCACCTGGGATCTTTCTTCTGTGAGGGAGCAGGACGACGTCCGCTCCGAGGCAAAGGCCACGGGAACTTCAGTGCATTTTGGGCAATTAATGACGATTGCGTCAATTAAGTTCCACGAGCTGGCAAAACACTTGCAAAAGGTCAAAGGTACGATTGTTTATAGAGGAGATGCCGCAAAGGACGAGCTTGGCTTTGCCGCTGTCTATCAGGAGTTGGGAGCCAACCCAACATCCGTGCAGGGCTTGAACGCCACCCTATGGGTCCATCCCTGGCAATGGCCTCTCAGCCGCAGATCCGGAGCTTCGACCTTCCTGGTCGAGGGAGAAGTTCGCTAAACCGGTGGTGTTGCTGGTCAAGGCACTCTAGGCATTTAAAGGGTATCATTAAACGCCTCGCGGGCGAGGAGATACTCGAGTACCCGGGGAACTTCTTTTTCCCAGATACTCGCCTCATGTTATCTACTTATGTAGATGACCTCACTTTGGCAGGTCCAAAGGAGTCTCATGCACCTTTTTGGAGGGCTTTGTGTGGCATGGTTGATGTTGAACCACCTGAGCCTATCCATCGTATCTTAGGTCGAGACCACCTTTTTGCCAAACTCCCCGATCCTTCATTGCCAAATGAGGTAGAGAGTGCTGCTATGCGCGCTATAGACCTCGGCATGGTGTTCGACATGAAAGCCTATACTGCCCAGACCATAGACCTGTATAAAGAGTGCGCTAAAGTTAGTTCAGTCAAGCCCGCACTGACACCGTTTGTCGCAGATGGATCCTTGAACCCGGACGAGGACGAGATCACTGGTACCTTAGCACCTGTTGCATGTAAAGTACTTATGAAGGCTTTGTGGCTTGCCCGCCTTGCACGACCTGACATCCTAAAGCCTATATAGGAGATCTTGCCTCTAGTGTCCAGAAGTGGTCTAGGAATCATGATAGACAGCTTTTGCGCCTCATACAGTACTTGGTAGGAACTTGCAACCACCGTCTGGTGGGTACTGTTCAAGACGCCGCAGATGACTTGGAACTCGTCCTTTACGTCGACGCAGACTTTTGTGGGGAGAGAGCACACACCAAGTCCACCAGTGGTGGGTTCGTACTTCATGGTCCACAGACGGGGTTTCCTCTTGCATGGGTATCAAAGCGGCAGACATCGACGTCGAGGTCTACGACCGAGGCGGAGGTGATCAGCTTAGCTCATTCAGAGTGGTTGCCCTCGCTCCAATTATGGGAGCGTCTGCTGGACAGGCCAGTCAAACTCCGAGTTAAGGAGGACAACCAGGCAACCATAAAGGTTGTCAAGAAAGGGTTTTCTCCGAAGCTTCGTCACATTCAAAGGACACACAACCCAATAGATCAGGTTAGACAATTTCCTGCCTAAAAGTTAATTCCTTAACTTCGGCCAAAAAATTAACTAATAGTTAATTAGCAAGTTAAAAAAATAGTTAATTCAGCTACCTTCCAAATTACCTTGTCTTCCAAAATGCACTATATTTCCTTTAAAAATGGCATGCAAGCTGCACAAACAGCTTGCAAAAAGTAATCCTACTGCTTGCAAAAAGTAATCCTAGAGTATTCCTACTTTGGGAAAACTTTTGAATTTTCCCACATGTCTCATTACAAAGGCATGGCAGCAACAGCCCTATATGCTTCAAGAAACAGGAGCAGCTTCCTTTTTTCAAGCATCCAGCATCTGAAAGTGCATGCCATATCTCCAGTGGACCATCATCTTATTGACAACATCCACAGGTTGGAGTCCCTTCACACAACTCTGCCCTAGCTTCTTCAAAATTCCCATATTGTCTTCACCTGAATAGTTCCAAGTTAATCGAGGATTGATCTGGTGGGAATGGCCAGCTAAATGCAAAAGGTGGTGTGTCTTCAGTGTCAAATTGAAGAGCTGAGGTTCTTCATGTTGAAAATGTTCCATGAGCAGGTGATGTAGGTGGCACATTTTGCAGGTAGAATCCAAAAATTCTTTTGCCACTGCAGCTTCAAATGCAACTTCCTTTTTATTTTCATCTAGAATATTTTCCACTGCTGCATTCAACTTGCACCAAGCCATGACTTGTCTGTGTACTTCAACTTGTGGGTTGTAATGCTTTTTCCAAAGGCAAACCATGACTTTGTTCAGATGCTGCACCTCTGCTGCTCTCCCCCTGAGCTTTGGTGGCCCTGATTTTCTTTGAAACATGGATAATCGATTGAAATAATGGTACTTGTGTTTGACCCCCAATTGCTTGTAGAAAGATTTCATCTCTGTCCATAGCTGCAGCAAATTAGACAAAGGGTCTGCAACAAGCATTGTGTGGCAAAGCAGCCAAAAAATAGCACCATAGCACCACATGTCGCTACCCAGGTATTTGCAATGCATCCAATCCAGCATAACACAGCACCCTGTCACCCCAGGGATTTGGAATAAAGCACAGCTGCTTTTTCCTTCCCAGGACAACCACTCATGTGGCTTCCACTCCATAGCAGCAGTGTGTTCCCAGTTTTGAAAAAACATCCAAGAGCATTCCCCATCCCTTGTGCATTTGCAAACAGGGCAACCTCCAGCAAGAACATTCCACCGCGGTAAATTTAAAGCTGAAGCAAAATATTCTAAGTCTCCTTGCACAGACACCAAGGCAGCTGCAAAAAGTGTAGCAAGAAAAATGTTTGAAGGAAAAGGGTCACAAAACAATTCATTTAAGGCAAGTTGCGGGTTTCCCTCCCAATCTTTTTGGGGGAATTTACCTGAAAGCAAAGCTGTGAAAGACCACTTCAAAACTTGGAAAAACACTCCCAGGGTTGAGTCTTGTCCATGTTGAAGCAGTTGCTCGAAGGCCTGGGGGAAAGAAGACAGAGGGCAACAAGGGTGCTTGTTCTTTTTTGTTGTTTCAAAGCAGAAAAAAGACAGTAAGCAAAAAAAATGCTGAAAACCATCAGGTGTCTCCCCAAATGAAGAAAGACCTTTGTTTGGTCGACCCAATGGACAATAAAGATCCCCAGCTGAATGCTTGAATCAATTTGGCCCAAATTTTTCCTCAACCCACTGTGGGCACAGCGTCCCCATGCAGGGACAAAGGTATGCAACTTCTCTGCCAATTGGCTTTGTCTCGTATGCAATGTTGTTGCATTGCAGGATGATCCTGGAACTTTAGCCAAAAGTTTTCTAAACCTTTCTGGCCGCCTGGAAGAAAACAAGTGTTCCAATAGTCTTTGTATGACACCCACAAGTGATGAAACACTAAATGGGGCACCATAATTGATTGTAAGGCTGTTTTGGCTGTGATTTTGAAAGGCATGAAAACAGACAGTGGCTGTGGCAAGAAAGAGACATCTTTGATCAAAGCCAGGAGATCTCTGTGGCAATTGTTTCCATGGGACCCTTCACTTCCTAAAGATGCCAAACTGCACAATGGCTTTTGCAAACGTGTTGCCCCAGCTGCTTCAGAATCTCTTTTGGCCAGCATGGCAATGTGTTGTATCTCTTGAGGGGAAAACCTACCCCAAGCCCACTGCTGTTGAAGCCAGTTGCAAAGCAAAGAAGGTGTTTCCACAGCACTGTCTTCCACTGACTGTCTTTTAGCTGCAGCCAACCTTTGTTGCAAGCCACCTTTTCGTTTTTTGCTGTAGGGGTCATCATCCATCATCGAAAATGGAAGAAAATTGTCGTTTTTTGATTTGAGAAAAATGTTCTTTATTGTTGAAATGCCAAAAGAGGTTGATCCAAGGGTTAAAAAAAAACAAGGCTGTTTGTCAATTGCTTCTTAGAAGACAAGTTTGTGAGTATTGATGTGTCAGTTGGCCCTTGGACAAGAACACTTCTGAGCAAAACAAGCCAGCAATGGAGGAAATAAATTGTTCCTGATGTGAAAAGTAATCCTAGTTTCATGCAACAGTTCAGAAGTAATCCTATGTGAACACCAAGTAATCCTATAGAAAGAAAAAAGTAATCCTATAGCATCAGCAAGCTGCCCATTTTTTGCACCCTAGTCTTTGCAGCTGTCTTATACACAGTCTTTTCACAGCCCCCTAGCTTTGCAGACAGCTTTCAGCTGTTCCAGCAACTCATTTGCCTTCTCTGTCTTTTCTGCCAAAGTTGCTCAGAAGTCTTCACACTTGCCCTTCTCATTCCCATTGCTTCCAGGAACTTCTTGCCACATCTGACATTCTTGAAGCTGAGACAAATTGTCATTCAAGATTGACACTGCTGTCTTAATCTTGTCAACTGTCTCACCATCTTGCCCTCTCACTTTCAAGACCAGGCGGCTAGCATCCCTTTGCAACCTCTCATTGGCAGCTTTGGCATCTCCCACCAAGCTTTGCAGCCTTGACCAAGGAAGTTTGGCAGGTGTTGCCTCTGGTGTAACGCTTGAGCGTGGTGCTTGACCATCCCCATCTGCCAAAGCCAGCTGGCCTGGCTGAGTGGCTGAACTTGGCTGAACTGCCCTTTGGAGCTTCAAGTTCTTGTTGGCCAAATTTGCCCCACCCTCTGTTGCCTAACCATTGGTTCATGGCTGCAAACTGGTCCACATCAACCGCGGTAGTGCCACCTGAAAGCTGCATTCCCTCTGTGGTGCTCTTGGTTCGGCCTGTTGAAACTTTCTTGTGGTGCCACATGCCATTGTCACAGTATATGTCACCTCTTTGTTCTGCAACTTTCATGGCTTGTTCTTGGCCTTGGAACACTTGCCACAGCATAATGCTGTAAGGAACACCAACACTTTCTGCTGTGGCGAACTTCATGTCCTTGTTGGACCTCCAGGACTGAAATTCTGCACTGTCTGTGCAAAGATTCCATTCTCCATTGCTGCCCTTCTTGAACATTCTGTTGATCAATTCTGTGCGAAACAGGCGTGGGCTCTGGCTTTTGGTTGCTGCTTCATTGTACATTCTCTGAATATCTTCTGGAACTTGTCCTTTTGCCAACATTCTAGCAAACTTTCTTGCCTTACCATATGACCTCTTCTCCTCTGGCTCTTCAGTCTCTGGGTCATCTTCCTTCACCTCTTCTTCCTCTCCTTCTTCTTGCTTTGGTACCTCTTCATGCATGCTGAACCTTTTCCTCCAAGATTCTGTCTTGTCCTTCAAAGTACCTTTCTTTCCCTTTGCTCCTTTCTTTGTATCGTTTTTGCCTGCCACTGAAGCAAAGAAGTAATCCTACACATCAAAAGCTTTAAGAAATGTCAATGTCAAAGAAACTGCAACATGTGCTTGCACTATGAAACATTTTCACAAAAAGTCCAATTAAAGCCTTGCCTGTGTCCTTCTCTGTTTCCTTGTCCTTGTTCTGTACGCTTTTCTTCCCTTTGGGTTTTTTCTTGTCTTTACCTTTCTGAGAATGTACCTTCTTCACCTTTTTTGGTGCTGCAGCAGGTTTTTCATCCCTGACTTTGGTTTGGCTTTTGGTACTTTCTTCTTCTCATTCTTGTCTGTGTTCTCTTTTGTCTCTGTTTCTTTTTCTGTGTTTGCTCCTGTCTCTGGCTCCTTTTGACTGTTTTCTGCTGGCTGGGTGTCTTGTAGGCAGAGCTGTGCTTCTTGACCTGCTGACTTACTCTTGGCTGCTGCTGCTTTTGCAGCAGCTGGGGATCCTTTCTTCGCTTTGGGTGCCATGACTGTGCTGCAGCTACTGGGGTGTGAGTTCGAAGTGAAAGAAAAAATGATGTGTAGAAACAACATGCCCATGAGGGGCCGCAAAATTGTTTGGTTTGCTGTGTTTGCTTTATTTTTCTAGTATTGAACAATGTGGTTGGACAACCATGGATACATGACATGAACACTTGCTAACCCAACAGTGTGTGTCCTGTTCTTTTTGAGCCATGTTACATTTTAGAATAGTGAAAAGAATTTCTTGGAAACCAACTTTAGAGGCACCAAAAGCAACTCAAAAGTTGCACAGTTTTAGCTTTAAATTTTGTTTTCTTCTTGGAACTTGTATTGTTTTTTTGATGGGGTTGAAAGTTTGCTTGAAAGTTTGCCATCAAACTTGCAACCCACCCTTGAAAGTTTGACATTAAACTTTCAACCACCCCTTGAAAGTTTTGACTAAAAAACAACCCATCCTTGAAAGTTTGCAAGCAAACTTTCAACCTTTCTTACTTACCCTTTTAAAGAAAAGAAAAGACATTACAAGTTTGGCTGGAAACTTGCAAGCATAGGTTGAAAGTTTTGTAAACTTTCAACCCATGATTGAAACTTTCATGGAAAAGTTTCAACCCCCCCCTTGAAAGTTTGATTGCAAACTTCCAGGCAAACTTTCAACCCCTTGTTGAGATCTATTTGAAAAATGCTTTGAAATTTCAAACTTTGAGAGACAAACTGTTTGAAAAAATCCTACAACAACAGGATGGCTGCAAAAGTAATCCTACAACAACCAGGTCAATGCACAAGTAATCCTATAACAACAAGGTGACAGCAAAAGTAATCCTACAGCAACAAAGGGACAGCAACAGTAATCCTAGTTCAAGATGACTGCATTCAATGCTGCAGCTCTAGATTTTTTTCGCCCTGGAAGACCACAGTCGAAATCCGCGCATCTCAAGCCTGAGTTTGCTTGGGTTTTTTTTGGCCAAGAGAAAACATGTGAGGAAAACATATTATCACAAATGACACCAGGAAACCATGACACATTGCCCAGACATATTCTAGTCCTTCTTCTCTGCACTCTCACCTGTGGAAGTATCAGCATCAATCCTTGGAGGACAAAATGCAACAGTCTGTCCAAATTTCATTGGAAGTGTGTAAAGAAAATCAAAGAAGTAATCCTACAACATATGAGACACTAAGTAATCCTACATTTACTTCATGTCATCCAAGTTTCCTAGCCCTGGCACTGCTGGATGCACTTGAAGCACCAGGCCTGCAGCAGTAGTACTTGCAAGAAAAATCTTCAAACATCTGTCACTGGAAAAACTGCTGATATGCCATGCAACACCATGAATGCAAGCAAAGGGCTCCCATCCCATGGGGGGTGCTTTGGCAGGTACTTCTCCAGAAAGTCGCCTGAAAAAGCAACAGAAAATCAATAAGCTGGTGATGGCACAAAACAACTACAACAACCACAAGACAATGGCACCATTGAGGGACACCAAGGCATGATGGTAAGGATATATGAGAAGGGTATCTCTGGGTTTGGGTTGGATTTGAACCCTTAATCTTGCCAAATCACTTCAAATTTTCAGGTGGTGGCCCTGGTGGTGTCTTCGAAGGGGTCATTGGTGTAGGCAACCTGGGGTCAACATGGATGCTCAAGAAATTTTGAACAGCAAGACCTGTGCAAAGAAACCAACACTGCTGTTAAAAAAAGTCCTAGTCAAGAAGCAAGTCCTTGTTCCAAAAAGCCAAAATGAAGCGTTCCATATCGTACACGAACTTCTCCTTCCTGAGAAGTGGCAATGAAACAAAATGATGTGCAGGAAGTACATTGCAAAAGCTCCTCTGCAATGAGCCAAGGGACTGCTCTGGTGTCAAAATATTCCAGTGGTCGACCAAAGCTCCTCTGCGGATACTGTTCCTTAGATGTCATGAAAGTAATCCTACAACAACTTGGGAAACAGCTGACAAAGTAATCCTACAACAACTTGGCAAAAACTGACCAAAGTAATCCTAAAGCAATTAGAGAAACAGCTGACAAAGTAATCCTACAACCTTTGCCATAGCAGGTCACTAATTCATTCTACAACACCTTGGATCACAAGTGGCAAAGTAATCCTAGCAGGGTCCATCATGCAGCAGAGAAACTGAGCCAGTCGAAGATCAGCCTCAGACATGTGGAAAAGCATACAAAAAGTTGACAGAAGCAAGTGGCAGCATTACCCAACATCAAGTAAGTAACCCTGCAAACTGGACATTCTGGTTCATCTTGACAACCTCCACATTTTCTCTTCTGCAACTTGCCATGGCTGTTTCTTAAAAAACCATGGTAAGAGGGATGTTTTCTCCCTCTTCCCCTGCAACTACCTAGGTGATCCATTTGAGCCGAGCTTCTTCTTCTAGGGTCAGCTTCTTTCTCTTCCTGTGCACTCGCCATGGTGCATTTTCCAAAGGGTCAGCTGCTTGCGCATGGGTAGTTGCAGGGGTACTTGCTGTTGGAAGCTCTGTTGGAGCAGAAACACAGGCCACCACTTGTTTGTGTGTTAACCACTCCCTGCTCATGTGTTCCGTGTATGTCTCTAGCTGTCCATTGGTGACCTTGGACCAGTGGACATAGGCAGAAGCCTGGTCTGCATGCTCCTTCTTCCACAGTTTGCAGGAAGCTGGGGCTGGTAGGTGGAGTGATGTTAACCAACTTGAAACATCATCCTCTGTCCACCATTTGGGAAGGTTCCTGCAGTACACGCGACCAGTGTAGGTGAGCGGGCTTGTCATGGCTCTGGCAACTAAAAGCAAAAGAAAACACTGTGTTCCTGTTATTCTAGGTTGTTACTTGTTTGTTACATGTTGCTTACTGTTTTGCCCGGTGGCTACTTGCTTGTTTGTCACATGTTTCCTTTGCCGCCTTGCTGCTTGTTTGTCTCATGCTGCCCTGCCCCTTTTGCTTATTGCAACAGAAAAAACATTCAAACTGTGACATGTGATTTTGCTTCTCCTTATTATCCTCTGCAGCACTGACAAAAGTAATCCTAGACCTTATGCACAAGTAATCCTAGGCCTAATGCACAAGTAATCCTAGACCTAATGCAGAAGTAATCCTAGAAACATGCCAAAACTCATCCTAGCCAGTCAGAATACAATATGGTAATTCTGCCCCCAATAAATACATCCTACATACACATTTCTTCTATAATCTAACCAGAAAAGCAAGTAATCCTATGCAGCAAACAATCCCCTGTTGCACACACAAGTGTTTTTTGTCCCACATTCGAACTGGTCTGGTTTTTGGGTGACACAGCCTTCTACCCATAGTGAAACATTTAAGAATCTTCCTTCAGCTTTCCCTCTTCGATTTCCTTGGACACTTTTGCAGCAGCTGCTCTGCCAGCAGCTGCAGAGCAGCTGCTGCTTCTTGTTTGCTTTTGCCCTCCCTCAAAGCACGACATTTTGCACTGTGGTAAGCTGTGCTGGTCTTTCTGTGCTTGAAACTGCTCTTGTGGCTTGCCTGAAGTTGTTTCCTCTTTTTTGGCATCTGCTCAGGAGATGCATCTGTGCTTGAGTCTGTCTTCTTTTTGGTCTTGTTTCTGGAAGCTGCAGGCCTTCTCTTTTTAGGTTTCTTTTTTTGCTGCTTCTTCTTTCCAGTCTCAAGAACAGCCTTCTCCATCCAAGTCTTGAGTTCCATCTTCTCATCGTTTTGCAGTGCAAGCGACTTCTCTGAGGCACTGCCTGAAACTTTGACAAGTGCATTGCTTTTGTTTTCATCCAGCCTCTTGTGTTGTTTCTTTGTCGACAGAGTAGGTGAACTTGGGCCACTGCTCTTCTTCTCCAGCACCTTGCTGAAGATTGTCAATTTGGCAGAGCTTGAACTGGCAGAAGTTGAAGAAGGTACAGCCAGATCCAAGCAAACATCCTGTCCCACTGCTTTGCCATCCTTTGGATCTGGATTGGCCAAAGTCTCCTGGCTTGTCTCTGAAGTTTCAGCAACATGGTCTACACCGGGCAAAACTAACATAGAACCTGCGCTAGTGATATCGCTTACTTTACATAGAACCTGTGTAGGTAAAAGTTACTGGGGAAAGTATGAAATGGCCTTAAATCCAGAAGCCTGAAAACATAGAACCAAACCAGCAATGTTTCATCTCTGGAAACTTCCATGATTGCGATAGAAAAGAAGAAAACATCAATAAATCTGAAAGTAACAAACAAACATAGAACTTTCTACATTTGAGGAAGGGGAAATGTGCCACATAGCCTAGTCTAACATAGAACTTTGACACCAGAAGTTAAAAAATCGCTATGTTTCATCAAGATCCCCAAGCATACACATAAATCAATATGTCAGACCTAACCGCAATCTCATTCTGCCTGTTCCTGCCTTTCCTGCTTGACATAGAAACTTGTTGTACAATGTTAAAACATGCAAAAGCTTTTGGCCCCTTCGTGGGTTCTATGTTTGTTAGCCAGGCCTCGATTTTCCACAGCACCATATTTCCAAAAGATTCATTTTCGCTAGCAACAACATTAGTGGTACAAACAAGTTCCATGTTAATAAGGTACCACATCACCGTGGCCCGAAGCTGTCGAACCCTAGAGTAGAAAGGAAATCTCGGCGGAAAAATGCTTTTGTGGGGTTCCCCCCTTTGTGGGGCCAAAAAACATAAGATTTCGACATGGCTTCAAAAAGAATTTGAATAAGAACTTGATGTTTCCTTTTTCGTTTTATTGTGTGAAATTTTGTGGTGCAAATCACCAAACAAAATTGCATGCCCCCGGAAACCATTGAAAGCTCTTGGCCCCTTCGTGGGTTCTATGTTTGTTAGCCAGGCCTCCAATATTCCACAGCACCATACTTCAAAAAGATTCATTTTCGCTAGCAACAACATTAGTGGTACAAAACCCATCAGCAACCAACGCAAACAAACATGGAATTTTCATTTTTTTGAAGTAGGCTCGTAGACCCCATTCTCGATTCTTTTTTGAAGGGTTTGAACATCAAGGATTATCTACTGAACGTGGCTTTTATCACACATGCGTTCCAACAAACATGGAACAACAGGATCATTTTGGGAGTTGCATAAACATAGCTCTAAAAATTTTTTATTTTTTTCGCAGACATGTAAGTCTTGCCCGGAGTATGCTTCTTTTCTCTTCAGGGCTGCATTTTTTCACGCATCTGCTGTACTTGACTTCACATTTTGCCAGCTCTCTGTACATGCTGGCACCAATGCGTACCAAATTGTCCACAGTGTCAGCCCAGTCAGAGTCATGCTCTTTGCTGAAATTCATGCGGCCTTTTTCATTTTGAGTTTTGAGTAGTGCTGAATTTTGTTCCAGCAATGACCCCATTGCGACGCAAAGCAAACAAAGCTTGGAAAAGGTGAGAAACAGAACTTCCGCCCAGCCAGTCTGCATCAGGAGCACTCTCCCAAGTATGTTTGGTTCTAGAGTGAAGCAGCTTCTGTAGGTCCTTGCATCCTTCAGTCTCTGTCACTGAATGCAAGGCTGAGCAAATGTCAGCCACACTCACTGAAGGGTCAGGAGTCAAACGGTTTACGCCAGCCATTGCACAAAAACACTTGGGCTGTGAAAAACTTTGTTGTTCTGTCATGTAGAAAATGGCCGGATGCCATATACTGTTGTGAGAAACAGATTGCAAATTCTTCTATGAAAATGCTTTGCTATTTTGCATGACATCTTGACAGATTGTGATATGGTTCGAAAATTTCTTTGAATATTGTTCTCCAACTTTTCTTAGCTCTGGGCATTTGTGTGCTTTCAACATTCAGCCTGTCCTTGAAAAAAACACACACACTAGATCACCAGCACTCTGCTCTGCTTGCCACACTTGCACATCAGAAAGTAATCCTACAAAACATATTCCTTCAATGAAGTATCCCCATTCCCTCACAGGATCCCCAAGTAATCCTACCATGCACCTTCAATGAAAAAAAGCGCCAAACAGTATCCAAAAGGTATGCACAAGAGTATTGTATACAGAAAAGTTGTGTTACACATTCTCATGTCACAACAAAGACTTTCACGCAAACAGCACACATCATATAAACAATTGCCATGCAAAAAAAAGGTAATTTCAAAGGTAATTTTGGAATTACCTTCTGAATTACCTTTGAAATTAATTTTTTTTTACTTTCAAAAAAAAGGAATTACCTAAATAGTTTATTTACAAGGTAAAAAAATTAATTCAAAATAGTCAGGAAATAAGGAATTACCTTTTAGGCAGGAAATTGTCTAACCTGATCTATTGGGAAGGTAAACCTTGGTTGCCTTCAGGAGATCTTCGAAGAAGATGAATCTTCCGT
Source organism: Breviolum minutum Mf 1.05b.01 (assembly GCA_000507305.1). Classification (NCBI taxonomy): domain Eukaryota; class Dinophyceae; order Suessiales; family Symbiodiniaceae; genus Breviolum; species Breviolum minutum. The sequence goes on from DF240582.1 coordinate 99,045, forward strand.
CCTCGAATATGTCGAAACCGACAAACAGGCAGCAGACATTTTCACAAAGGGACTTGTTCCTGCCAAGTGGCCAAACGCCCTAGCTTTGCTCGGTATTCGTGAGTTACCCGAAGAGATTAAAACTACTAAAGTTGCCATTCCAGAATTAGGGGATAACTGAAGCGTGCTGGCTGTGCCGCACGAAGATGTGGCATAACAGTAACCTTCGGTGTTCCATCTTCTGGTTTTGGAGTCAATCAATGAGTTCCTAATTGAGGATAGTTAGAAGCGTGCTGGCCTTGCCGCACGTAAGTTGTGGTTACAGCCGCCTTCTCTCTATTGCTCGAAGGAACCATAGTGTTTCAACGTATCACCAACCACAAATGCATGAGCCCAAGGCTACATTCGTTGCTTGTAGTGCTCAGTGTACATACGATGCCGACGGCGCGGGGGGAGTCAACAATATACGTACCCCGTAGCCAGTCATATGTACAGTAATATTGTACATTAGCTTACATGTAGCGGTAGCCACTTTTCACATCCTCTATTTACAGAAGCGTTGTATATAGTTGTAGTATCGTTTTGCACACGTAGGCATAGTTAGTTCCTTCCTTCCAGCAGGGTTGGGTCGTAAACTTCGATACGTGTTGCGCTTGGCTCAAGAAAAAGAAGCGTTTCGTTTGTTGTAGTTTGTGGTGTATCTTTTCTTTTATTGACGGGATACCCTCAAACTTGAGTTAATGAAATCAAAATCTACAAATTTTGTTGGGTTTTGCAAATTGCAAACTTGGTTTGTGAATTTTGTGACCTGAGACATTGAGAATGTTGCAAATGTTGAGATTGACGTATCATGACGTATCTTTTGTTCGCCAAGGAATGGTGATGAGCAAGTTTTGAGGAAGGCGTTGGCCAGTGCCGAAACGAAGTTTAGTGGCGGCGTGGTCCTGAACATTCCATGTGGAGAAGGTCACATTTGCATGGGCAGCGACCGCATGTCTGGCAAATACCACGACTACAGTAAATGTTATGCAGCGTGGTTGAACAAGTGGAGGCAACGTGTGGAGCAGTCTCCTCAGGATTTCAATCCCTTGCTTGTGGCAGAAGTAGGGATTCTCAAGGGATCTGGTTTGGCAATTTGGTCAGATTTGTTTGGATGCGATGCTCAAATTCATGGTTTTGATCGTTACCTTCAAAACACCTTGGACAACATGGACTTTATGAAGAGTCGTGGGGCTTTTGCCAAAGACAATCTCCAATTACATACAATGGAACAGACGAAGAACAACAGTGCGTTAATCCAAGAGATTGCAAAGGGGCAGAAATTTGCTTTTGTTATTGATGATGGATACCACCGTTCGAAGTCAATGCAATTGACTTTTGATTCCTTCAAGTCTTCTTTGCATCAAAATTTCTTGTACATCATAGAGGATTTTAGGACGGGCGATATGGAAGAAGTGAAAAGACATTTCGAAAAGGATGGCATTTACGACATCCACACCTGTGGCGGCCTCCCAATTCTTGCAATTACACCGACATTGCACCCTTCGAAAGAATAGTCAAGTAGTTTCTTCATTTGGCAGATATTGGCAGGCAACATCAGGAACTTGTCTCAATCCTAGATATTTGGTCCGAAAAACCTTGTACAGTACAGAGATGAAAGCAGGCAACTATCCAGGGAAAAAATGCAACATTCTGGACGCTTTCACGAGCAGCTGCCGAATGGACTTACTGGTATGGTTTTTTCGCTTGTGGATTTACAACTGGAGTATCAAAGGAAGTTTGGATGAGAAACTTCCGAGTTACGAAGTTTTAAAAATGAGAAAACAGATTAGTAGAGAATATGTCGAGAATAGATGAGTAGAGAGAATAGATTAGTAGAGAATAGATGAGTAGAGAGAATAGATGAGTAGAGAATAGATGAGTAGCGAATAGATGAGTAGAGCATAGATGAGTAGAGACTAGATGAGAAGCAAATAGATGAGTAGAGAATAGATGCTATAAGAGAATAGATGAGTAGAGAATAGATGAGAAGCGAGTAGATGAGTGGCAGGTGCAGTATACTAGCGAATAGATGAGTCGAGAATAGATGAGAAGCGAATAGATGAGTGGCAGGTGCAGTACTTTGCGTGGCAGGCACAGTATTTGGTGAAGTGGGAGGGTCACTTTTCGTGGCAGGTGCAGCATTTCGTGCAATTTTGGGAGATAGCCGGAGCGCGAAATGTTGTATTTTCATACAAAATGCGTCTCCAAGATGGGACGAGTAAGGTCGTCGAAGCGGCGGGTGCGAGATGACGATTTTATCCTCGGAATATCGTCAGAATATCCTCGGAATATCGTCGGATATCCTCGAATCGTCTTTCTATCTCCAAGATGGGGCGAGTAAGGTCGTCGAAGCGGCGGGTGCGAGATGAGGATTTTATCCTCGGAAAATCCTCGGAATATCGTCGGCTATCCTCGAATCGTCTTTCTCTTAGCGGAAGCACTTCAGCTGGAGTAGTACTTTGTAGTACAGGGTAGTACTGGAGTAGCACTTTGTAGTACAGAGTAGTACTGGAGTAGTACTTTGTAGTACAGAGTAGTACTGGAGTAGTACTTTGTAGTACCAGAGTAGTACTGGAGTACTTTGTAGTACCGAGTAGTAGTAGTAGTAGTAGTAGTAGTACTGAAGTAGTACTTTGTAGTACCGAGTAGTATCGGAGTAATACTGGAGTAGTACAGGGTAGTACTGGAGTAGTACTTTGTAGTACAGAGTAGTACCGGAGTAGTACTGGAGTAGTACTTTGTAGTACAGAGTAGTACTGCAGTAGTACTTTGTAGTGCCAGAGTAGTACAGGAGTAGTCTTTGTAGTACAGGCTAGAACTGGAATAGTATTTTGTAGTACAGAGTAGTACTGGAGTAGTACTTTGTAGTACCGAGTAGTAGTAGTAGTAGTAGTAGTACTGGAGCAGTACAGGGTAGTACTTTGTAGTACAGAGTAGTACCGGAGTAGTACTTTGTAGTACAGGTAGTAAGCTGAGTAGTTCTTTGTAGTACAGAGTAGTACCAGAGTAGTTTGTAGTACAGAGTAGTACTGAAGTAGTACTTTGTAGTACAGAGTAGTACTGGAGTAGTACTTCGCAGTACAGAGTAGTACTGGAGTAGTACTTGGTAGTACAAGTTAGTACTGGAGTATTTTGTAGTACCGCAGTAGTACTCGAGTAGTACTTTGTAGTACAAACAAAGTTTTTCTTTTTAGTACAGAATAGTACGTTGGATCACCACATCGTCACAGAACCACCTCGAACTACGCAACATGGCCTCGCAAAGCTCATAACATTCCATCCCACTGGGAAACTACTTACATACAACAGCTCACCACCATGACATCGCATTGCATCACCACACAAGCCATCACATCGCATCAAATGACGTGACATGACGTGACCACCACATCACCTGACCCCGCAACAGACATTAAGACATCAAAACACTTCACTTCAAAGCACAAGACATCACCACCATCGAACGGCAGAAGGCTCGTTCACAGCAAAGAAATGATTTTGGCATCGCGCTGGTCGGTCGCCTTGTGCACATTCTATAGGCAAATTCTTTCTTTGCTATATAGTTCTTTTCTCTTCTGAAACTTCCGCCCGCGGCTCGCCCGGGAACTATTTCTATCTATTTAGCTTTCGGTAAATTCTCGTCAACTTTTATTAACCTGGAGATTCATTTGATACCTACCTAGAGCTTCAAGTGAACACTAATTTCTGTGCGAGTTTGATTTCTGATCGTTTGAGGTAAATCTGCTCCTTTTACCAAAAAGTGCTTGTTTGAAAAAAACTGCTCGTTTGGGGTTTCCATCAGCCCAGCTCCCACCATTTTGGACCTATGTACTATGTGCACATTTTTGTCACCTTCGAGCCAGCTCCTCAAAACCTTTTAGTGAGAGAGCTACAAACCCTTTTCCATTCCCGATGGTAATTCATCAGGCTTTTGGTCGTTGTATGATATGTCATCTTCATGCTATGGGTTCTCCTAGCTGCTCTGCAAATTCGTCCTATAAAATCCGCGTCGCTCCAGCATGCCTGGCCTCAAAAGAAGGCAGAGAATTTCATGAATTGACCATGGAGAGTAGCACTCAAAACATTTCAAAACGTATTCGTAAGTTAGGAGCCCCAGGCTTGATCCAATTTGCTCTTGTAGTCCCCATGCGTGCCCCATACACAAATGGACAGACAGGAAAAGAATGGCTGATGCTAAGTAGTCTTTTCCCCAACCTTGTATCAGTATCGCATAAGTGTGAGCCAAATCGATGAGGATTTTTTGGGTCACCTCTACTTGGAGGGCCGGGGGTGGTTATAAATATATATGCGAGTTGGCTTACATAGCTTTGAACTTAGTAAGTCTTCTATATGGACTTAGTATCCACTTTATGTTGGTCTATGTAGATTACTAAATATGGTAAGTGCTAGCAACAATGTAGGGAACTTATCTATGTATTTATGTTTTGATAATATGTGTCACTAAACTGCCATGTACATAGCGAAGTTGCTAAAGTGTAGATGGCACACTAGAGAAGTTAGGCGCATGTGAGCTATTCAACATATGGAACATACAGCTAAGTTCACTATGTGACATAGGTGACATAACTTAGAGCTAAGTCAGCTAAGTGCACATAGCCTACTTAGCACCTAAGTAGCTTAGGCTACTTAGCTTACTTGGCTGAGGGTGCAATCAGTATATGTTGAAAGCCTTGTGTACATACAGCGTGTGACGTGAGGTGAGGTAATGTGGTCATATATAGTGCGAGGTCATGGTGGGAACAGCGTATTTCACCCAAGCGGAGGCTCGCGGAAGCTCTATAATTTGTTGAATTTGCATTCTATTTATTCCCATGAAGCTGAACTGCTCCTCAACTCAAATAGCAAATCAAATCCTGGTATACTAAAGAGTTTTGTTTTTCGTTTTGAAAAAGAGGCAACAAACTTTTCAAACCGCAAACATGCACTGCAAACGTTCCAATTCCAGTCTTCCTTGCCTATAGGGTTTTTTCCTGTGGTTTGGAAACGATGACGTTCAAATGCGTTCGGTGAGAATATGATGTATTTTTTCCATGTAATTTATGAAGTACTGCATTTTCTGCGCTATATTTTACCTTTTATTTACCGTTGCCCCGCGCTTATGTTGGCGCTGCGCTCTTCAAATGGCTGCTTGCTTTTGCAGGCGGGGCCACTGCGGCCTGACAGAGGGAGGGGTTCATTGAAGCCTTTAGAAATATACTGTGGGACATTGACTTTTTTCAAACAATTTTTTATCAACTGTATATTTACAGAAAAAGGCACCCCAATGGAAACGTAGAATGAAGTATCGCAAACCTGGTTTTTTGTCCAGAAATTGGGGATTGCTGCCATCAACAGTACCGTTATGCAGGGATGAACAGCTGATTTGGGAAAAGGTCCCCGAAACCCTTCAAAAAATGTTGTGTTTCGTTTGTTTTTCGGTTTCGAACCATGTTTCTCCAAACACATTGGTCGCTGGTTTCATATCGCGATCATGTAACTGCTGGGTTTGCTCGCAGTTGTGGATCAAGTTACCAAGTGGTGCAAAAAAATTGCCCAATGGCTCTTCCTGCCGCAGTTGCAGATGGTGTCAAAGAGTGCGTCAAAAAGGCACATGGTGGCTCCCTTGCCGGTGCGCTTGGGGATTTGTTGCAACTTCTGCTAAAAGAAGGGTATGCCTATACGCAGCGGACAAACTCAGTTCACATTGGATGCCATCCATCTAACAGGGACGGCACAGGGATTTCTACATCCCACGTGCAGTCTTTGGCGTCCCAGTTTTTCGAACTGGGTTTTGACCCAAGCCTGCAGCGTCCAATTGCAGTCGAGCTGCAGTCAGACGATGTGGCAATTCAGAAGTGGAACGAAGAGTTGGTTGGGCTTGCACCCGTCTCGAAGCCTCTCAAGTTTGCAAGTTTGAGTGCATCGCACACGAACCAAGTGTTGAGATCATTCATTTGTACATCTGAATGAGCACCAGGACGACATTCTGCCCCAGAAGAAGCCAAAAGCCTGCATTTTGCAAGAATTTCTTGAATCCAGCGAAACCTGAAATCAGCACCTTCGAATCCAGCGAAAGTTCTGTTTCATCGTGAGTCAACACCAACATTTTGTCATGAGCCTGCACTGATGTAACACAAATGCAAATGTTAAACGCAAGGCAAATCACAACATCAAAGAAGCCTCCAGCCCAAAGAAATCATCCACAAGCCTTAGAGTCTAAAACAACATGAGAAACACAGTTCCAAACAAACGCATCACTTAAAATTGACGTCTGTCTTAGACGCCAACTCATCTAGGCACGTACATCTGAATGAGCACCAGGACGACATTCTGCCCCAGAAGAAGCCAAAAGCCTGCGTTTTCCAAGAATTTTTTTTAAAAATCCAGCGAGACCTGAAATCAGCACCTTTGATTCCAGCGAATGTTTTGTTCGTCATGAGTCAACACCGACATTTTGTCATGAGCCTGCAATGATATGACACAAATGCAAATGTTATACGCAAGGCAACTCACAACATCAAAGAAGCCAAAACAATCATCCATGAGCTTCAGAGTCTAAAACAACGTGAGAAACACCTTTCCAAACTAACGCAACACTCGAAATTGACATCTGGCTTATAGACGCCAACTCATCTAGGCACGTACATCTGAATGAGCACCAGGGCGACATTCTGCCCCAGAAGAAGCCAAAAGCCTGCATTTCGGAGCAATTTCTTGAATCCAGCGAAACCTGAAATCAGCGCCTCCGAATCCAGCGAAAGTTTTGTCCATCGTAAGTCAACACAACCATCCTATCAAGAGACGTTAAATTCGGCAACACCTACACATCAAACTCAGCACATCCCAAAGAGCCTCCACCAGATGGCACCACCGTGATGGCAGTTCGATATCAAGATTATCTCAAAGTGGCCATCCTAGAGAGCGAGCAATACGTTGCGCCACCTTCGCGCTTTCCTCTGCTCTCTGCTCAAAAACCCGCATTCGTTGCACCAGAGTAGGATTGGCAGATATGTTAGCAAGCTTTCAACTACCTCCCTCTCAGGCAAGTCGACCAAAAATAAATCATCCAGCTGTCTTGCTCTGCTCAGCATAACGTACAAACCCAAGGCATAGTCACCATCACTTCTCTGATTTGTCGATCTTGTCAAAAACGCCACCAGACCCTCTCTTGTTGTAACTCCTTGTAATCCGTATTGGGTGAGAACCTTCTGTGGAGCCAATGGCACCTAGCAGGATACGAAAGCATTAACAGATAGACAACAAACAACAGCACAAATATCAACCCAACGGCACCTAGCAGGATACGAAAGTATTTACAAAGAGAACAAAAAACAGCACAAATATCAACTCCACAAAAGAAAAACGACATTACCCAGCCTGTCTTCGCTTCAAGCGGATCGTCTGTCCATCATATTTCAAAGCAAAAGATTCAGATGTCTTCGGCTGCACTAAAAATTGTCCCGGTGGTAAATCAGAGCCCGGAACCTGAAATTTCTTGTATTCTGGATCTTCCACTTCCACAATGACAGCAAGTGGCTGACAGCGAAGTAAGACTGCCACACTGTTTGGTGGAGGTTTCGGCTCACGAGGATGCAAAACGATCTGCTTCACAATACACGGAAGTTCCCTGCTGAGTCCACGAGTTGACAAAATTGCAGAGATACGAGCAGGCATCCCCACGTACAAAGGCAACATACCCAACAGATACCCAGTGGTATTCATGTTGACTTGCTTTAACGCAGCCTCCGTCTCTTCACGTGTTAGAGTGCGACCATCTGTTGCCGTGTCCACAGCCTGAACATAGTAAAGCGTTTGTTGAGCATTCAATGCTTCGTAGCCAGCTCGAATTTGTTGCAACCGACCCACTTGCTCCCACGAAAATGCCACCCAGTGAGAAGAAAGAAACCGTTGAGGAAGATGTGGGTTCGACTGCAAAGCTCCTGCGTCAACTTCCCTTGCTCGCAAACTTTCCCACACATCATCTGGCATTGGCGAATTCCTGTCCGCATACTCCGAAGCACTGCAACGAGATCACGACCAGATTGAGTATCAAGAAAGCGACCTGTTCCAGTGAAGTGCACAACGTGTTGCAATGAATTTTTGAAAAGAAGCCGTCCCAGTTCTGACATGTTGCTTTCCGTGGTGTCGCGATCGTCCTCATCTTCAGGGACTGTTCCGATCTCCGTGTCCACCTATTCACAAAGACTTTTCTGCCCGATGGGCCGCAGCTGAAAGAAATCACCAAGCTGCAACAAAGTCTCCACATTGCCGAAGCATTGGTGCATGTAAGCTCCGAGATCCAACTTCAAGCGAGGCTGTCGAGTGATGCTACATCGATAATCAACGCAATGATAGATATCAGAAGGAGTCATTGACATCGAATCTCATCTATAATCAAAGCACACATGAACTCGATGTCTTTGTCCACCGCTGTGCGTTTACGAGTAGCCGTTCGAATGCTCTCACGGTCCAATTTGCTCTGCGGATTCACGCCGCCCAACTTCTGCATGGTGCGAGCTTCCAAGCCGAGCAGGCGTGCGGCAGCATGTGTGGGTGCTGCTGCCACATACGCCTGCTCGCCGCAGAAGCGTTGGAGGAGTGGCCGCAACACCCGTGTGTAGCTGTAGGTCTTGCCACTCCCCCCCGGCACCAAGCCAAAGACAACGACATGGTTCAGCAGGTGTGCCATCGGCAATATGAGATGCTTGATTTGGCCTACCCTCGTACATCTGCTGGACAACTTGTACCACAGGAGCAACAGCAAGAGTTTGCTGTGGATTCAGATCGTGTTGTTCCTTCAGCTTCCAAGCATACTGCTTGGGTTCCAGATTTTGTTCATTTAAACTCACCAAAAAAGGGTCAATGCAGTCCACGACTTCTGGTGTAGGCAACTCTTCCAATTGTTCTTCATCCTCAGCTATAGCGCCTTCATCAGCACCATCAAACATTGCCTCCAAACAACTTTCCTGCGTTTGCAATTGAGATTCAACCACGGTGCGATCCATTCCAACCTTGGCAAAAGTTTGTTGATCTGTCTTCGCACCCAAAGATATGCGCTCTGGAAACCCACCTATTGCTTCCACAATGTCTTGTAAACTTGGCCAAACTCAGTTGCAAGGATGCAGGACTGCGAGAGCTTCTCAACGTCTTCTGCCACGCACTCATGCGATACAAAATGTCATCCAAAGTTGACATGGTCACGGGATGCCTTGACTGTTCTCTACAAGAATATCCTGCACATCCCCATCCTCAACATCTTCCCCTTCAATTTGCACAACCCCCTCCTCGCCACTCTGAACATCGTCTACCTCCTCCGGACCAGGATTGATGTACTTGAATCCTTCAGCACGACGTTTTGACGAACTGCTGGCACGTTCCTCGTGAAACAAAACATACCTGCGCGCCCAACTTTCCATCGTCAAGCTGAAAAACTCGAGGCGTCAATTGAGAAGGATGAAAACCCACATAGACATCATCCAAAAACCGCGCAATATTTTCGTGCGCACAAAGGCAGGTCCGCACCAGCGAAGGGGTCTTCAACGTGTTCTAATTTGTTCTCTTTCTTCAACTTGCGCATGATCTGCCCCAGAAACCACATCATCCACCAGGATGCAGCAACAGCTCCATCGTGACGTTGCTGATTTTCTTTCATCTGTTCTTCATCCAAGCTGAAAGGAATCTTCGGAAACCACCATCTCATGCCAACAACGTCCTGCACGACGTTGACACTCAAACTGCTCATAGATCTCTGCAATGCCTTCATTGCCAGCATCTTCATGCGAGCATACACTCGTAGCCAACGCGAACGGAATACAACAAAGATCTTCTTGTGCTTCTCATCAAACCTGATGTCGTGGCAAGAAAAGCACGGCTTCGTGTCCACGCAAGGTGCACTGCTGGCACAACCATCAAATGCTTTGCACAGCAACAAAAGAGTCGAGTAATGTTTTTCGGGTTGTTCTTGCTCCGATGGCAAACGTAGTTACATCGGGACCACCACATTGTTGTCACCTATGCGAAGTTCTTGGATGAAACCAGCGTGATGCATCTCATAGTGACTGTCAAACGGAAAGTATCGAAAATAATCTATGACCTTCTGCTCCTTCTTCCGACGGACAACAAAACGAGAATAGAGTACAAGACTCATGGCTTGCAACACAGCAGCTTTTCCACGATGCACATAATCATCCTTCTGATTGTGAGAAACAAACCTTTGAGACCTCTCTGTGGGCAGATCAGGTTGCTGGCTGTCTTCTGCTGCCACAACACCCACGGTATCCAATGCAACAAGCTCCTCCACAACAGGTTCGGCCGCGTTGACAGTCAGGACCGTATGGTCAGGATACAGCTGCTGCAAGTCCACGACAGCTGCATTTCGACGTTCGTCGATGGCAAAACTGACGAATCGCGTAAACATCTGATACCCAGTGAAGGTAACAAAAGCCTCCTGCTGATACAGCAACTGATAGGCCATCTCTCCATTGGCCTCTGTTACACATCGTTGCATACTGGTGGCCAGTCGAGTGAGAACACGATGTGCTCGCAGCTGTGCTTCAGCCAGATTCCGGCGCCTGTGTTGTTGGTGACAATTCAACAGTTTGAGGATCAAGTCACCGACAACTTAATCCAGCACATGTACGAAAATCAGTCAAACACTTCAACATTATGAAAATCAGGACACTTGAATCCAGCGAATATGAAAATCAAAGCAATTGAATCCAGCAAATATGCAAATCAAGCGTAGCGCCCTATAAAGATAATCTTCAAATGCAAAGACCCCCCGATGGACAAACAAGGTCACAGCAAAAGCTACAAAAAATGCAACAAAAAATATACAACAACATGAATCCAGCGAATACGAAAATCAGGACAGTTGAATCCAGCGAATGTGAAAATCAAAGCAATTGAATCCAGCGACTTCAACTATTCATGAATGCAACTTCAAAAGCAAAGTGCTTGAAGAAAAAAATCAACCCCACGATCTCCACGGCCTCTTCACACCAGGCGCAACATCATCCGTGCCTTCAGTGGGCTCGGCTTCAGCAGACTCCTTCTCCTCCTCCAGTTGCTTTTTCAAACGGTCCAAGCCTTGATGCAATTCAGGCAACATATCCCGAGCAACTTCGAATTTTTTGCTTGCATACTCACCCGTGTAGAACAGCACATCCATCATATCTCTGGTCATATCAACCACAACACGTCGCAAACAACCAAACTACAACCAAACAACAACCAAACAACAACCAAACAACAACCAAGTAACAACCAAACAACAACCAAACAACCAAACAACAACAACCAAAACAACAACCACAACAACAACCAAAACAACAACCAAACAACAACCAAAACAACAACCAAACAACAACCAAACAACAACCAAACAACAACCACAACAACCAAAACAACAACCACAACAACCAACCAACAACAACCAACCAACAACAACCAAGCAAAAACAAGCAAGAACAACCAAGCAAGCACAACCAACCAAGAACAACCCACTAAGAATAAGCAAGCAAGAACAAACAACCAAGCAAGAACAACCAACCAAGAACAACAGGAACAACAAACCAACAACAACTAAGAACAACCAGGAACAACCACGAACCCGCAAAGAACAACAAAGAACAACTGCGAACAACCAGGGACGAACCAAGACGACTTTTTTTCTTTCTGTGCAAAAGCTGATCAAACTCCAATTTGAGCCGTGTTTTTCGTGGTAACGGTCCTGTATACTGGAGAACAATCTGCGTGCAAAGCTTACGTGGGAGTCATTTTTTGTGGAAGGGTGCTTACATGCGCTTTCGCGGGAAACTTGCTTTTCGCGAAATGCTTTCGCGAACGCTCTTGTTTTTCAACTTCTTCAAACGAGAGTTACTACATCTTCATGGCCTTTCTCTTCATTGGCTCCTTTCTCTTCATGGCTCTTCCCTTTCAATGGGCACATTTCCCTTCTGTGAACACATCTTTCATTGGCACATCTTCTCCTTCGTCACATCTCTCTTCATGGGTACATCTTCGTTTCAGGGACATGTGAGAGGAAAGACGTTGGCGGAAGATCGTTTGCTTCTGCGAGAGGCTTATCTGCACGCTTACTGCTGCACATATATTTTCTTTCCATGGTGCTCACCTTGCAAAGTCAATAGCACTCATTCTGTCTTTTCGAACACTTCTCACAGGCTTTTGCATTGACTGCTAGAAGGCACTCCGATAGGTCTGCAAAGTTCCTTTTAGAAAGTTGAAGCACTTTTTCTCTTTCGAAATCTGCCATGAAAAGCACATTCATGAAACAAAAGAACCTAAAACCAAAGCAAGCGAAAGAAAAAGGGAACAGTGATCCAACACGTTAATAAAGATCCCGAACGGGCACTTTCTCTCGAAAAAAAAACGTTGTAAACGCCTGTCTAAGAGAATGAAGAAGGTGTCCGTGCATCATGGCGATTTTTTTGCCTGCTATGAGCGTTGTGATAGCAACACCCCCTTTCAAGCTAATTTTTTTTTTGATCAATGCTGCGCTCGTCATAACAACTGTGGCAGTCATGTAGCTGTCCTAAAATAGTTATCGGTAGACAACTCGATCGCAAAGATTGGTCAGCAACATGAGAAAGCAAAAGACAAACACAACACCAACAACCCCAACAAGCAAACAAGCAGAACCCACAAGTTCTGACCAATCTCGGGTTACGGGTTTCAGCTCGCAGATCAGTAGCTCACAGATCCGTAGGGTTTTTTTGAAGCAAGTACCATGAAAAAAACAGGCAAAATCTTTAATAGCACTACTAGGAACTAGTGTTGCCAAATATCAAATCAAGCGAAAACAAGCGAAACCTCAAATGCAAATAAGACCCAAAAACATCATAAATTTGAACAAGAACTGCGCTGGGATATTCTTCAACTTGTTCTATTTAAAATGTACCTTCATCAATCTCATTCATCAAGACATACAACTTTATATTTCTATTTCTTGCCCTTCGTTTGTCAAATCTGTGCTGTGCCATCCTTTGAGATAAAATTTGACAAGTACTTCCTATGTAAATATCTTCCGTATCAGAATTTCGAATAGAATAGATGGGAGCCTTTGAAAAATCTGTAATCTCTTCCATATTGATTTATTTTGTTTTGTATGTATTTTTCCTTCACAACATGTTTGTTTTGAATTTATTTTCTGTTTTTCAGTTTTCTTTTGTCTTAGTTCTCTTTCATTTGCGTGTATGATTGTCTAGCTACTTCATATGGAGAGAGTTGTGGTTGTTTTGAGTATTGCTCGCTTCCTGAGTTAAATTAACTGGTGGCGATGTTTGTGCGTAAACTGCATTCTCTATCTTGGGTTGCGCCTTTGGTTTTGCTTTTGGCTTTGAACATGGTTTGACAGGTTTTTGTTTCCAATGTTCCGGCGCATGATTTTTCATGTTTATAGCCTTTATAGCGTTATGGCTTTAGTTTCACTGACTTATTGCATTTGGGACAGGCAATAATTTTGTCTTGTGTTTTCTCAATCTTCTTGATTTCCTTACTGACTTCTTCAACAGTTTCATTTTTTCTGGCTTTACTTCTTCAACAAGTTCATTAACAACTTCTGCCTTTGTTTCTTCAATCACTTCTTCTTTTACCTCTTCAATTTGTTCTGGCTTGACTTCTTTCGTAAATATCAACTACCTTAATTGATGACATATGTTTTTATTTACTGGAAAAAAAAGCCCTCAAAATTCTATATTTTGTTTCGTAGAAAATATTAACCTCATTTAAAGGCACTTGCCTACCTCTTTCATCTCCTAATTTGAAATTTGATTTTCTAAATACTTTGTTGCTACAATCAATACACTCTGTAATTGACACCTCATTGTCAAATATAATACAATACCTGTAAATGCTGACACTGCTGGAATTTTATTGACAATGCCTGAATATCCATCTAATTTTAGTTGATCGAAACTGCAAAAGTTACTACAAACCAAATATTTTTTATGGGCTGTAAACCAACGAACCCCGAAAACAATGATAATTGGTCTGAATGTGCCCCTGAAAATGTTCTGTAGTTTATGATGTCATTCACTGAGTTCAAATTAGAAGTATCTGTATCTATATAAACCTGTAAAGTTGCCCGGCTGATTTATAAATTCGTCATCGGTCAATACAGTACTTGGAGAATTACATACTATATTTGTTTGATTTTCTTTGTTCAAGAAACTGACTGAAAATGTGTGGGTTCTTCCATTTACATCGTATTGACCGTTGAACCTATATTCTATCTCAGTAGCAAGTTGGTCAGAAGTGTTTTAACCTTGTCTTAAGGCAAACTGCCTATAGTCTTCAAAAGCATTAACAGTATCATTTTGATAGAAATCAAAATTACCATTATCCTCTACTGAAACCATACCAAGAATGTGGGATTGTTATTTCATGTTGAACCGTTTCGGGTAGTTCAACAACAAAACCAGGAGTGCCTGATATACGCTTTAGACTTTCAATGTATATGTTTTTGTACTTGAGTATTTTTCTAGATAATATTATAGGATAAACATTATTTCAATAACTGTAAATCTGCAGGGATTAGAGCAACAGAACCGCACTTCATGCCTCAAGTTTCCAAAAAAGCTAAAACCTAAGCCTAAACTGAACATGAATTAATGAGAGTAAATGGAATATCAGATATTGATGGGTTAAGAAAAGCATATGCAAGTGAAAGCGGCGCATATGTGCATGAGGATACTATGTACTATGTATGTGGCGGGCAACAGAAACGCCGTCGATGTGTTTGACGACGCAACCGTAACCAAGGTTCCTTTTGGACTAACAAAATACTCTGATAGATTTAAGTCTGTGGAAAAAGTATTGGAGGATAATCCTCAAGTGAAAATGATACAGGGTCATAGTTTGGGCGGCGCTATTGCCCTCTCCTTGAATGAAGAAAATGGATGGAAAATTGGCACGAGAACATATAATGCTCCTATAGTTCATCTCAACCAACTGGTGAAACTGGAAGAAATTCAAGAAGAATTAGAGATGCTAATGACTTAGTGGGTAAATTCGATAAGGGTGCTGTAACAGTTGCTAGAACTCGGAATGCTACACAGCTTCCATGAAGATCCCTAACTTCAACCTCAACTGAAAGGTTTTCCGTTGGGCTTGCATTCAATAATATGTAGTCTTGAAATCCCAAATGGTTTATTTGAGTTCATCTAAATGCATTCCAATTTTCTTCCGTTTTCTCAATTCACTAAATTGTAAGCCTTTAAGCCCCAAATGAATCTAAATAGATTGATTTCTACAAAAAAACAATGTAGAATGCAGAAATATAGGTTCAATTGAAAAGAAATATAAAGAAAACACACAAACAATGACAAAGAATGACAAAAGAACCCATACAAAGCACGCATGATTTTTCTCAATTTTGCATTATTTTTCATAATTATGCAAAATTTGTCTCAATTTGTCTCGATTTGTCTCGATTTTTCTCGATTTTGCTCTTTTTTGCTCTTTTTTGCTTTGAATACTTTTTTTAGTATTGTGGTTCCAGGTCAGTTTATCTCATAATTATGCATAACTTGTCTCAATTTGTCTCTATTTGTCTTAACTTTGCATGATTCCGATGGTTGATCTCAAATTTTCTCAAGTGCAAGCCTTTAAGCCTCAAGTGGTTTATCTGATTTTTCTCAAGTTCTTTTCCTCAATTTTGGGTCAACTGTATTCAAGTTTTCTCAATTTTGTTTGGAATATGTTTCTTTAGTCTAGGGCCTCAGCTCAGAAAAACAATTATTGGGTTTCTTGCGCAATGCAAGTGTTTCCAAAGTTTTTCACTATATTCGGAAAGCCCAAGTGCTTACTACTTGTTGAATGCAACTTTATTGCAAATTTCAGTGCTCCCTGAAAGTTTCGATGGGGTAGTGAAAGTTTTGCCACTTATGAATTGAACATTTACACAAAACTTTCACAAAACTTTCACTACCCCATTGAAAGTTTCATGCAAACATGCAACAAACCTTCGCCGAACCTTCATCAAAATTGTACCTTTACTCCAAAAAAAAGAACCAAAATTCATCCAAAACAAATCAAGAATCCTGCGCAACACGATTGAAAAACAAAAACATATCCACATGATCCACGAAATAATGTGATGTAAACAGCATACAGGCAGCAAGGCTCAATGTTTGCGACAACAGTGCATGTAAACAAACCATCTCACTAGGGATCTTCACTTGTGGATATTTCTACTTGAGGATCTTCACTTGTGGGCATGTCTACTGTGGGTGTTTAGTTGTGGTTCTTTACATTTCTGTTTACATCATGTTGTTGATTTAAGTCTGGGTTTTTTCAATGGATATTTCCGCAATGATTCTTCAGCCATATTTACCAGTCAAAAGTTTCAAAGTTAGGTTTGAGCCTTATCTTCCAAAGGAAGATGCGCAAGTTTGCGTTCCAGAAAATTCATACGTATGAAGTTCATCAAGTAAATCCTCAAGGAACAGTACTCAAGTAAACCCATCACAAAAACAGGATCATTCAACAGGTTAAATCATATGCACTTGGTACACGTTTGGAGGTAGGAATCACTTTACGTGTGGATATTCTGGTGAACCCCCTTTGCTTCTTCAGTTCTTCTTACTTTATTTTGTCTTTCCTTGTGAAATTCCGTGCGTTTCGGAAAAGGGTTTTGATCTTCTGATGTACTTATGCACTTCTTAGGAGTCATAGCCTTTGTTGCCAAAAGTTACTGAATTTTTTTGCACTGTTCAAAATGCATCAGAAGTGCATAAGTAGAGGTTGAGGTTTCAGAAAAAACAAAAAGGAATTGATAGAAATCCAAAAAATCCACACGGCAAACTCAGATAAAGATTGCTCAAGTAAATAATAATAATATGCAAGCAAAGGCTCCTCAAGTCAAGAACGCTCAAGTAAAGAGCGCTCAAATTCAAAAGTGCACGAGTTAAACATGTTCAAGAAAAAAGGCGCAAGTAAAATGCCACGCAAAAATCAATTTTAATTGCCAAGGAAGAACTTATCGTAGATGCCATTCCCATTGAAAAAAACAAAAAACCTACTTGCAGTGTGTTGTTTGTTTCATCTGTTTTGTTGGCCAAAAATGGACTGTCGGTGGTGGTTTTGCTTTTTGTCCTGTTTTTTCATTGTTGGTGGTTTTGCTTTTTGTCCCGTTTTTTTTCATCGTTGGTGGTTTTGCTTTTCGCCCAAACTCAACACTTCCAAAAAGTGCTAAGCAAGGACATCTTATATACATTTTTTTCAGTTGATCGAAAAAAATGATCAACACATATCTGAAAAATAGTTTGAAATGATGCATTTTTAATGGAAGATTCGGACATTTCTCGATGTCATTCACGTTCTGCTCTGTGTGTCTGTGTGTGTGTTTAAACATTTGTCAAACTACAAACATGTTCTATCAGAAATGGATGATGTTTTCCAAATTTAACTCATCGAAACAAGTATTTGAGACATTTAGGTTGAGACCAAAATCACGCAAGTTTGTTTTTTCACAAAGACTTGAGAGTTCACTTGAGAAATTTTTCCTGAAGACTTCACCTGAAAATTCACTTAAGTGTGCATTGGTTGTTTGTTAAATTTGAACCATTTTGCACATGAACACCGCGTTTTTTTTCAAGCTGCCTTTAAGTTATTCGGGTAAACTGACTAGTGTTCAAATCAGTTAAACAATCTATCAACAATTCAGCATATACCTATATATATATGTATATTGATAAATATATTTATAGACAACGTTCTAACTAATATGTTGATACAACGCACAAGGTAAAATTTAGTAAAACCTGCATGGAACAATGAATTACAACGACATCAAGTTAGATATGTGCTGAGATGCAGTTCATTGAGAAATGGAAAACCCCAAGAAATCTTGAACTGGAAAATGATGGAAAAATCCAAGAAAACTTGAACTGGAAAATGATGGATAATGCTAATGATACTATAGGACATTTGTTTGCACCGTTTCAAAATATTGATGGAAGATACGTCAGCAGAAACTTGCTCGCGAGAAATGTAAATTTCCTTTGTGAAAAAAATGCTTGAAATTCTGGAAAAAAGCGAAGCCCAAACAAAAACAAACAAACACTATTATAGCAAAATATAATCTGACAATAATAGCGAGTAACAAGTAAAAGAAAAGGTTCAAAACAAAAACGTTTTGTCTAATTTTCCCCATAAAAATGCATGAAAAACCATTAAAATGCATAGTTATGCCATTGAAATAATTATGCATCTAAATGCATAATTATGCTTTTAAATGTAAAATCAGGCTATAAAAATGCATAATTGAGATAAAAACCCTACTGATCTGTGAGCTACTGATCTGCGAGCTGAATGACTTAGCCTGANATAGGATAAACATTATTTCAATAACTGTAAATCTGCAGGGATTAGAGCAACAGAACCGCACTTCATGCCTCAAGTTTCCAAAAAAGCTAAAACCTAAGCCTAAACTGAACATGAATTAATGAGAGTAAATAGAATATCAGATATTGATGGGTTAAGAAAAGCATATGCAAGTGAAAGCGGCGCATATGTGCATGAGGATACTATGTACTATGTATGTGGCGGGCAACAGAAACGCCGTCGATGTGTTTGACGACACAACCGTAACCAAGGTTCCTTTTGGACTAACAAAACACTCTGATAGATTTAAGTCTGTGGAAAAAGTATTGGAGGATAATCCTCAAGTGAAAATGATACAGGGTCATAGTTTGGGCGGCGCTATTGCCCTCTCCTTGAATGAAGAAAATGGATGGAAAATTGGCACGAGAACATATAATGCTCCTATAGTTCATCTCAACCAACTGGTGAAACTGGAAGAAATTCAAGAAGAATTAGAGATGCTAATGACTTAGTGGGTAAATTCGATAAGGGTGCTGTAACAGTTGCTAGAACTCGGAATGCTACACTGCTTCCATGAAGATCCCTAACTTCAACCTCAACTGAAAGGTTTTCCGTTGGGCTTGCATTCAATAATATGTAGTCTTGAAATCCCAAATGGTTTATTTGAGTTCATCTAAATGCATTTCAATTTTCTTCCGTTTTCTCAATTCACTAAATTGTAAGCCTTTAAGCCCCAAATGAATCTAAATAGATTGATTTCTACAAAAAAACAATGTAGAATGCAGAAATATAGGTTCAATTGAAAAGAAATAAAAAGAAAACACACAAACAATGACAAAGAATGACAAAAGAACCCATACAAAGCACGCATGATTTTTCTCAATTTTGCTTAATTTTTCATAATTATGCAAAATTTGTCTCAATTTGTCTCAATTTGTCTCGATTTGTCTCGATTTGTCTCGATTTGTCTCGATTTTGCTCGATTTTGCTCTTTTTTGCTCTTTTTTGCTCTGAATACTTTTTTTAGTATTGTGGTTCCAGGTCAGTTTATCTCAATTTTGCTCTTTTTTTCTCGATTTTGCTCTTTTTTTCTCGATCTTGCATTTTTTTGCATAATTATGCATAACTTGTCTCAATTTGTCTCTATTTGTCTTAACTTTGCATGATTCCGATGGTTGATCTCAAATTTTCTCAAGTGAAAGCCTTTAAGCCTCAAGTGGTTTATCTGATTTTTCTCAAGTTCTTTTCCTCAGTTTTGGGTCAACTGTATTCAAGTTTTCTCAATTTTGTTTGGAATATGTTTCTTTAGTCCAGGGCCTCAGCTCAGAAAAACAATTATTGGGTTTCTTGCGCAATGCAAGTGTTTCCAAAGTTGTTCACTATATTCGGAAAGCCCAAGTGCTTACTACTTGTTGAATGCAACTTTATTGCAAATTTCAGTGCTCCGTGAAAGTTTCGATGGGGTAGTGAAAGTTTTGCCACTTATGAATTGAACATTTACACAAAACTTTCACAAAACTTTCACTACCCCATTGAAAGTTTCATGCAAACATGCAACAAACCTTCGCCGAACCTTCATCAAAATTGTACCTTTACTCCAAAAAAAA
>DF240582.1:119633-177619 GCA_000507305.1 Breviolum minutum Mf 1.05b.01
CAACTCACTCATGGTGATCGCATTGTTTGAATTTTGGGTCATATGATCGCATTGTTTGAGTCAAACATTTGATGACATTCGATGCTGTGAGTCTAGTAAGTGCTAATGATTTTGATCGCATTTGATTATTCGACCGTATAAAAATTTGATGTCAGCACATTATGGATTATTTGACTTGATCAAATCATCTCATGGCATACTTTGAGTCAAAAGACTTAACATTATAGCCTATGACAAATTTGATCGCATCATTCGTTTGAATTCCTCATGATGAGGCACATGATCCATTAATCTGATTTGATGGTGGCAATCAAATTGCCACTCACTTGCCATTTGTTAATTTAAAACAAAAACATAATTATCACAATGTCAATTTTTTCCCATAAAAATGCATGAAAAATCATTAAAATGCATAGTTATGCCATTGAAATGCATAATTATGCATCTAAATGCATTTAAAGTCATAATTATGCATATAAATGCAAATTAACCCTTTTAAAATGCATAATTGAGATAAAAACCCTACTGATCTGTGAGCTACTGATCTGCGAGCTGAATGACTTAGCCTGAAGAACTTAGGGTCCACTTTACTTGAATCATCTTGAGAGATTTAAGTCTGCTGCTCATGAATTGGATTCATCCTCACCACAAGAAGTTCACATCTCTACAAACACTGAGCTCTGGTTGCGAAGATCTGCTGGACATCTGGACAATGCAACAACCTATCCTTGTCACATGAAGCGCTAAAGTTTTAAAGGGACAGAAGTAGGTTATACAGTTTTTGAAAACGTGGTTCTTGTTATCGTTCAGGAGTGGACTTGATCTATTGATCCATGGATATCCATGGTTTCTTTGAGCCAATGCTTCCAGGTAAACGTCCCCATCAAAGCAGCCACACAAAAATTGATGCTTCCGAATGCCATATCAAACATCTCAATCCAACTTTGACTTTGATGATTTTGTTCTGTTTTTGTTGGGGTTTTCCATGTTCTTTTGGGGCTTTGGATTACAACGAAAAACAGGGCTCCCAGCTGACAGCTACCACCAAGCTGGCGTATCAGCTCTGCAACACCATGCCGTGGGCCCATCATCAAAGCTGTGCCAGTGTCCATGGCCACCTCAAGAACTGTGGAAGAGATGCTTTCCTCACGTTTCTTTGTTTTAGTAGTTAATAATACATCTATCAAAAAAATAACAGATCCTGATTTGGGGTGAGATTAGATTGGATCGGAGTTGATTTGATTTGACTATTGCAATCTGTAATTGCCATAGATTCAACCAAAGTGCCCTGGGAGTCCACCAGACTCACCCGAACTCTGCCCAACCCAACGGTTCCCACCTGACAACGTGGCTTTGATCGGAAGTCATCACAAAGGTGCAAAGGTTTGTCACCCACCTTGGCGGTCCAAGCTTGGGGTGATCCACATAGCCCAAGGTTGGACACTGAGTTCACAACATAGATATCACGCATGGTGACCTCAAAAACCGCTTCCAGCTGATCGAAAAGTTCAGGAACTTCCAGTTTGGAACCAAGACTGCGACCAGCCAATAACCTTTTTCATCTGCTTCATCCTTTGGAACCTGGATGATACAATAGAACAGCAGAACGCAACAAAAGCTTCGTATCGAAGCAGCACTTGAGACGTAACCATCCAAACCCATCGAGGAGGACACCGGCAACCACGTCACGGCTCCCTCCAAACGTTCTTTGCGATACCCTCCGAAGGTGATCTCGCTGTCTTCATCTGCCTCAGTCCCACCATGAAACCAAAAAGCTGAGTAGAAGGATTTTTTGAAAAACTTGGATGTTCATTGGTGATACATTGCAGAATTTTTTATATAAATCAACAATAAATCTAAGATCTAGGTGCCCGGCATCCAAACTTCTCAGAAAGAAGGCAAAAGTTGGATTACGGATCGCTTCGTTCGATGCCTTCCAGCGAGTGGTCGAACGCCAATGGCCAAGAGTTTCGAATGTGTTTTAGGTCTCCCACGACCAAACGGTTGACAAAATTGAAGGAAGGTCCAGCCTCGAAATGAAACGCACAATCAATCGAAAACTGAAGGCCAAATCAAATGCTTCAAAAAATCTGGGCTTCATGGCAAAACTAACTCAAACAAACTCAACTGATCTACTATAAGACTCCAAGAGCATGAACCTATGAGCCTTACTCATTTACAGCGAAGCAACAAGCACTGAGGAGCACACAGATAAGCCACCCAAGCCAAGGCCAAAGATCCCATCAAAGGGCAGCTCTGTGAAAGGAAAGCGTGACTCCTGGACCATTCAACACACAACAGGCGTGAAATCTTTTTTTGAAGCCAAATTTTATAGACTTTCATGTGTTTTTTCTTTTTGTTTGGGAGAATCATTTTGGCAAAATTAACAGTGGCTTCATTGAGAGGATCATGTTGAATTTGTTTCTATCCAAAATATTTGCAGCATTGCATGTAGCATTAGATATGTATATATATAGACATATAAAGACTAGTTTTATAGCTACAATATACTATAATCATGTGTATATATATAATATGTGTGTATGCATATGCTTGTAGCCACTCAGAAGCACCCACCATTCATTCTCCATTTCTCCTGCGTCACCCCGAGGAAGTCCACCTTCAAACCTCGCTTCAGGAATAGGAGTGGAAAACCGTAGGAATAGGAGTGGGAAATGGATTTTTTTGTGTGGATTTTTTGCGAGTTGGGCAAAAAGTCTCCGAAAAAAACAACCACATTTCATGAAAGTTCATCAGATTTCTACCACTGAAGTACCAGTGGAAGGAAAGCTGGTTGGAGGTGGGGAGGGAGCTGTTACCATCTCAATGTCAACACATCCGGCCAACTACAGATTAACTTGGTCCATGGCAAGCAGAAGTGGCGGCCGAAGCGGCTGCAGAACCTGATCATGTTAACAGTGATTGTCAGATTCATAATTCAAAAAAATTCAAGAGAGATAGTCAGGCTAAAACATACTTGGATGTATTGTACCCATCTCACTTCCATCTGCTTTCCATGAGTCAAAAACAGAGTTCGGATGTTTGAATGTTTTGATTGCTTGCCTTCCCCAAGGCAAAGCATATCCTGGATATACTCTCCCGTCAGTTTGCCAGTACCTTGGACAAAGCCATTTTGACCCTACAGTATGGCCAGCAACTATAAGTGGCACCAAACAAACAGAGCCAAAGGTCTCGGAGTAAAACATCAGATTCAATTTACGGTAATCCTGCCTTTTGGACATCCAACATGATCCAAGGGGATCGAAATATACGTTACATCACATGCCTGCCTATCTACAGATCCTTTCGCAACTACATTCACTTAGTCTCTCCGCACCGTTGGTTGACACCTGAGTGGCATGCCGTAAGTAATGGTCGTGGTATCTCGGTCCTGTGTAGCGAATCGCAATCGATGAAAAGGTCTGCCCCAAAAGTAGGGATCCTACAATCCAGCCAGGCTTGCTACAATGACACATTTCCATTTCCATTGCCCCTGGGCTGCTTTAATTTCAGACACCGCTTTCCAACCGTCCTGTCCGGGTCTCAAAGGTGTACCATCCTCCAGGGCCAACTGTACCGAGGAGCCTCTGCCAAACGTTGCTGTCCAACTGATACTTTCTGCTAAGGTGTTGCCATGCATGCAACGGAAAATGACGTTCCCTTTTCTGGCGCGTAAATGCGCGTATCACTGGCAATCATTGTGAGAACATTGAGGACGACCATCTCAGGACAACTTTGCTTCTGGATAAGATTCAATTGTGCAAAGCATTCCTTGACACTCAGGCATGATCTATGGAAATAAGTTAAATAAGTCTCCAGTTGATTTGGACCTCCTGCACCTGTCCAGTTTAGCTTTGATCGCCTCTACTCAGCTCGCTTTGAAGCTGAACCTTCTATAAAGTGGCCTTTAGCTGTGCAGCTGAGCCCGTACCTTTGGAAGATGGAAGTCTTCAGGCTGCTGCAATGCTATTGCTCACCAGTCATCTCGGTCTGGTTTGGCTCGACTCCTTAGAACATGTTGGCGAAAAAGTGAGAAATGAAACGAACGACAAGGGTCCACTCCTCATTTTACAGTATGTAAATCGTTTTGAGTCACAGCTCCTTTCGCAGTGATGCAAACAAGTGTCTGCTCGGCTTCTTTCCTGCGTCGCTCATAGAGCTTTCGCTTTTCAATGAAGGGATCTCCAAAAGGCCAGTACCTCGGAGTGCTCAGTGCTGAGTGTTTGTTGCCTATTCTTCCATGTTATTCTTTTATTCTATATCTCTATGTGTACAAGATGCGGGTGAATGTTGCTATTTGCATCTATTTGATATGATGTCTTGTGTTGTTGACTGACTCTAGGACCGTGCCAGAGGCTGTCAAAACCTGCTAATTACTCAACGTCCGCTCAGCATCCCAAACATCTACAGTACAGTTCCACAATTCGCAGCCTCTTTCTACCATTCCGCGCCTAGAGTTTGGACTAAATCAATCTAAATCAGTTCTTGCATTGTCTTCATGGGATCAAATCTTGTGTCAAAGCGCTCCAAAGTATTAAAGCATTCTGAGGTTCAGGCTTGAAACGTTCGGGAAAGTACTTCCTTGCAAACATTGTGTCAGACACATCCAAAGCAAAACCGGTTGCGGCAAAAAATCCAAGAGATTCCAACAGTCATCACAACTCCAAAGTCCAAAGAACGGCATTTGATGAAATTGGCATGGCAGTACTGAAATGTCTGAAAAGCTGGCTTTGAAATGCATCCGAGCATCCTTTCCACTTCTTCCCTCAGAGACTTCTCCTCACGGTCGGAGTCTTCACTATCTTCCTGCTTCTGCTTGAGGTCAGCACCATCATTGTAAGAGTGTCGCTTGGCCGGATCGGACAAAGTCTCATAGGCCATTGCTATTCTTTGAAAATCACGTGTCGAACCTCCTTGCTTGTCTGGATGGTACTTCAAACTCATCAAGCGATATGCACGCTTCAATTGTTGATCTGTGGCATCAGAAGACACACCTAGAATGGAGTACAAGTCAGATCCGGCCAGTTCTGGGGCACCTGCAGCTTCGCTTTGCGGCTGCTTCCGATCATCTCGACCCTTTTTCCAACTTGGCTTGTAACGATCATCCTTCTCCATCCGCTTTGCTTGGGCATGAGCTCGAACCAGCCAATCACAAAGGTTTGGCCACTTGCGGTCAACTCTCAGTAAGGTCTCCAATGTCTTGATGGCTTCTTTCGGCCTACCTGCCTCCAACAAACAGGCAGATCTCCGGAAAAGCGCTCGAGCATACTTGGGGAAGAGAGCCAAAGCTGAGTCGCAATCATCTATGGCTTGGCGGAAGTCTCGAGCACGGCGATGGCAAGCTGCGCGTGCTGCATGTAGGCTTGCACGTCCCCACTTGTCATCAATTGGGCAGTTGGTAAGAGCATCTCCATAACGCAAGGCTGCACAGGGGAAGTCACCATAAGCATAAGCATCCTCAGCAGCCAGCTTGCATTTTTCAACAGTGGCGAAGGACTGCAACCTAATTGATGCACCTTGATGTCCCCATGTATGATCTAGGCCACTCACAGCATCCAGGGCTGCTGACAGGTATTTCAAGCCCTGCTCACGCCGTCCAACCCGTAGCAAGCAACGACCTGCACAAAGAAGGCTTGCAGCATTTTGTGGGTGGCGCCGGACACAAGCCTCGGCTTCCAGCACAGCCTGCGAGTCCTGGTGACACCTTAAGAGAGCACGAACCAAGGTCAAACGTAGGCGCAAAGCATCAGGACTTTCACTTGGGAGCTTCGAAAGATTTGACGCAGGCAATGGCCACTCAAGACCCACTGCACGAGCTTGACGGCGTTGTTCATCATTCAGAAGCTGCCTCAATGCTGACAGACCAGACTCAGCGATTTTGATTGACTGCTGGTTGGCAGCATTCATGGCAGCTTCAGCAGCCCTTCGGCCTAGCAATCCTTGCTCCACAAAGGAGTGTGGAGGAAATGGCATGTGGCTGGTTTCTTTGGATTCTGGTTGGGCAGAGATGGCGTTGGCAAGTGTGTCAAATGCTTGTTGGGACTCAAGTAGAGCATCAGGAGCTTCAGGTAAATCTCGCTGTGCTGATCGCAACGCTGCGGCAAGGACTTCCTTGGCCTGTAATGACTGCAATGCCTCCGATCCATCCTTGGCATCGGAGGAGCTAAGGCCAAGGGATGCAACTGACAGACCAAGTACCCTGGCACTGTAATTGGTCTCACTCTCATCTGCACCACGTAAAGGTCTCAAGTTCTGGACTTTGACTGCAAGTTTGCTTCTGCATGACATCTGTACCACACATCGACCATCATCTTCAGGCAACTTCAAGATGGTGCAAGCTTGGCCATTCTTACTTGAATCAAACAAACCTTGCAAAACGCAAGGTGCACCAACAGTGGGCATGTCAAACTTGTTGAGACTCACACTTCCCACCCCTTCTTCTTGATCTTCGTAGGTCTTGATGTTTACTGGTGTCTCCTCTTGTTTTTCCTCAGCGCAGGAAAGAGAGAAGCCCAATTGATTACTCTAGACCAATTTGCAAACACACTAATTGTATCTAATCGCACTGCATGACCTAGTTCTGCCACTGCAAAAGCAAGTGCCCACACAAAAACGGACAAACGAAAAGGACAAACGTTGTCAAATTGGTGCGATTTCTTCCAGTCCCAGTTGCTTCAGGCTTCTCAAAGTCAGGCGCCTGCAAACGGGGTTCAAAAGGTCTATCAAACTTATCTGCAAGTGCATCCTCTTGCGGAACAGATGGGTTGCCCATGTCTGCATCACGGACTGGCTCCAACAAAGTTTTCCCATCTCGATCCTGTACACAAACCCAATGTGCATCTGGTCCATCTGTTCCATCCTCCATCGTCAAACGGAGCCAAAAGCCATCGCGTTCTACGCCACAAACGTATTGTCCAAAATCTAGCTGTCCACAAGACTTGGCATAGGCTCTAGGAGCCGCACGAAGGGCTGCACCTGTCCACAGTGAGCGCACTTCAACTATGTGCGGTGTCTCATTTGGATATTGGTCATGACTCTGATTACTGTAGATCTGAGACGTCCAAATGATACTTGACAAATTTCTCAGTTTTTGTCTGTCTTTACCTCTTACCCCTGTTCCATTCAAATAATCAAAGCCAAATCCTCATTAACCACTGACCGCTTTATCATGCCTGGGGCTACTACGCGATATACCCAACAACGAGGCTGCTGGCAGCAGAATTCCAAGCTTCGAGGCCCTGGTGTGGGCAAGTTCGCACCAGCCCTGGCGGCAGCCACTGTGCGTTCGTAGCGGCGATAGCTGTAGCGCAAGTCTCGAATGACGCTAGTGTCCAAAATGGCAATGACCTGGCGACATCTTTGAGAATTGAGATTTTAGACCTGGACTCCGACATGGTCGTGCGAATTCATGCGGGATGTATCATGATGTATCTGGAGTCACTCACTCCCGCAAAAACTGCCTTACCTCGAACCTCCCTGATGTCCAAGTTAACTGTTTGTGGTAAACATGACTGCTATGTTCATTTAGAATCATTTAGACCCGAATGTTCAAAAAGAGGTGACCCGCCTGCCAGGGTAATTCATCTTCATCATCCTTTACGGGCTCCACGATAGCATTCATCTCAGGGTTAGGCTCATCCGAAATTTTGGGATTGTCGTCGTCTTCATTCTCATCAGCAGTCTCGAAGTCCGCATCATCCTACGGCACCAGGCATGGCCAGAGTCTGAGGGAGAGGAATGAAGCAGTGAGAAGAATGCATGGCTTGGGATCTCACACTCACCAAATAATTTCAGCAGAGTAATGAATGCCTGGCCCCTTGTCACATGATATGAAAATACTCTAGATTCCAAAAAGATATAACTGATACAGCTATATACAGCTATTATACAGCACTTCAGCAATTCCATTTTGGGTACAGGAACCTATCATCAGAACCATTCCAGCCCGTCCTCCAAGCATTCATGCCAGTACAACTGTGGCAAATTCTTGATTGTGCCTTCTCCAGACTTTCGGCTGATGTGTTCCCTGTGCAAATGCCACCACCGTAACCCAGCTCCAGGAATAATGGTGTCCCCCTTATGTGCAAAGCGCTCACGGCCCAAGGGGTCGACAAAGGTCCACTCAAATTTTTCTGAGTAGCCATCAGAAGAGTCAGAGGATTCAGAGAGAACACCCGCAGGAAGCCGAGATCGATCCAATCTCCTCCGATACTTGGCCTTTTTGTTTTCAGGGGGAGCTTTCATCAATGCCATGATCCAACCACTGCTATCATTGCGATAGGCCACCTGCACTTTTCGTGGCATCCCCAAACCATCCAAACGTACAGCGGCGTAGATTCCATTCAAGTCATCTAGGTTGGAACCAGCAATGAAGAAGCCCTTCGCCGGCTCCCGAACCGTGACATACCCCCGACTCCGTGGTCGAGATCCTCCCCCAGAATATGGGGCCAACGCATCCTGCCGTGCCAAGTGCATGAGTCCCGGTGAGCGCAGAACAAGCGGATTGGGGCGCACCGGTTGGAAAGAGAAACAAACACTATTTACCCTTGCGCTCAATGGACTCAATGAAGCTACTTCATCAACAAGTTTGCGATCATTCAAGGAAAGATCTTGTTGATTCTAGCAAAAACTTACACTCACGGCTTAGGCTCAATAGTGCCGGATGCTGGAGCAAGACGGGGCGCTTTGCTTCCCGAATGTCTGGTTTCATGGTGACTTGGCATGCCCCGCTGCTGCAGGGCCAAGACTTTCAATCATGTCCCATTGTTCAGGCCAAAAGCCAGCTCAACTCCAAGCATCCTCAGGTACACACGTGAAGCTGCACTGGAGAAGCGATGGTGATCCTCGCAAGCCTGTTCGACAATAAACATTTTCACGTAGTGACACTTCTAGTGACAGCTGCTGCTTACCATCTCAAATGCAGAAGAGTTTGCACCTCAAAACCGAAAAAAAAACTGGAGTGCTCATCATACACACCATACCACTAAAGGCAAAATCAAAAACGGTGATGTGGTATGATGTCGTCTATCATGGGACTGAAATGGATTGAAGGTATTTGGGAACTTCAACAAAGCTGCACCTCATCTGCACACTTCAGAGTTGGAAGTACCTGACACTGGGGCAGAATCTGCGAAGGCAGATCATTGATGACATGTGCCAAAGATATTTTCCCACAGCGGAGCACAATGTTTCCTGATCCAGTGTCAAAAACAACACCGAATTCCTGCCGCGTTTGTGCGTTGGAGATGAACGTGGCAATTGACAATGGAAATGCTCACGATGCCGACAAATTTGACGGAACCTGCGGCGGAGTTCCCATTGACACAGAGCCATAGTACTCGCTGACACGCAGCCTAAGCAGTTCTATTCAGAGAAAACAACACAGTCTACCGTCAAATAAAAGAGGCTCTCGCGGCAAACGGTGTCCATCTTGAGTTGGCCGTTCATACAATGAGATGTACCTTGTGGCGCAGGTTTTTGGAAAGTCCTTTTTCGTTTTTCCACTGATTGAAAATTAAAAACTGTTTGAACAAAGAAGGCTTCCAACCGGGTCACTCCTGCAGCGACACTGTCAATGTGCCCTGAAAATGCAAGTCCACAGGCCAAAAACATGTAGTGTTTTTGCTGCCTTCTATCTACATAGTTGTCTCAATGTATTGCACTCAAGGATAAATCACTCTCATCAAAGTCTCCTAGAAATGAAAACTCTGTGAACGAGCATTTGAATTCAAAATATTGCCAACCTGAAGCGACTGTTCTGCGAGAAGAGTCTGCGACCACAACCTCAGTTTGTCATGAATAATAGGGGCGAAATTTGAATGATCAAAAAACCCAAGTCATCAGCCATCAGCTCGGATTAAGATACAGTGGGCGCAAGGCAACGGGAAGAACCAAAATGGAGTCCTTGCGCCCGTTGTCATGCCCTGGCAGCATGCAGATTTTATAAGCACTGGTACTACCTGCCTTCAAATTAATTTCGGAACGCATGTTATGTGAACATGTGAACAAGTGCCCTTCTACCCGTACTTCCTCACATACAGCCACTTTTTCCCCCTGGCCCAACCGTCAATTGCTAAAGTCTTGCCTAACTCATGTGGCCACAAGGCCAAAGTGCAATTTCGGCAACATGGCAATTGTTCACATTGTGCCGCGATTAAGCTTCCTGACTTGAGCCAACTTTCCCAAACAATGAACTGGAATTGAAAATACGTATACCTGCTCAATTTTTTTGGGGGGGATCCTATCAAGTCTCGTCAGTGCGACACTTTCCTGATGAAACATGTGCAAATTCACAGGTCGCATATCTATAGCAGTGGTTGCAAAGGTGTAGAAAGTGAGTCTCTTTGTTTCGCTTGAGGGGCGGGAACATGGTTCGGCAAGATATAATTTGAATTTTCATCCATGTGGATAGATTTAATGTGCCATATCTGGTCCTTTTGTGCCTAGCACCAACTCGGCACCCCATGGCACTCCCAGTTTCTTGCCTTCGACATGGCACCGGCCTGAAGTTTTGGAATGTTCGGGTAAGGGATTGCCTCGGCAACTTTCTGCTCTCACCGCCTCTGCCCTTGATACTGAGTTTGTTGCCTGTACAGATTTGATTCACCGATATTGACCGAACTATCTGGCTGAGTGATTTGGGGCGGGAGCGTGCGAAGAAAAATTGTTCCACCAAGGGCTGGCACAGTGTTAATGGAGGAGCCGTTTGGCATGCAAATCTTGGATTGCTGGCATGCGTGGTAACAAGGTGCTATACTGGTCCGCTGTGGTTTGAAAGTGCCTGGCTTGCAGGTGATGCCTTGCTGTTCTAAAAAGAGTTCTCGCGCCCCAACCCACACTTCTGGCCCGAGGTGTTCCACATTGGGCGGGCGCTGGCCGTTGCGGTTCCATACCCTGGTTTTGGCCTGGTTGAGTTGGATGCCTGCACGCAGTTGGAGTTCGTGGGCAACGATGTGGTATGCCGTTTCAATTGTTTTGCGGCGGGACAACTATAGGTATACAATATACGGGCGTTCCCCGGCATGCCATTTTAGCTAAAGGCTGAAATCTCAAGCTTCGTCCTTTTTTGGCGTTTCCAGTTTGCCCGTGTGTTTTCGTAAAATGCCGTTGTCGGAATTGCAAATGGAAACTTTGAAGAATCCCGCGACCATCATTCAAATCCAAGGGTGGACAATTTTATGTTTGACTTGGCATAGGATGAGGTTGCACGTGTGGACGATGGTCACACAAGCATGACATTTGGACATGGGGCCACCCCTACGCCAGAATCAGCGAATGATGTGGTTCATTGCCAGGATCAATCACGTGATTGCAAAAAATGTACCAAATATGTACCAAATATTCCGAACCCATCCCGGTTTGACGATTTTCTTCCTGAGGTTGGTACATGTGAGTTTGATATTATGCATTTATGAAACGTGGCGTGGTGATGCGTGGTGTCCGGAAGCTCAACCCATTGCGGTGTTGGAAGGACCATTGCATGTCCCATTTTCATCCAGTTTTGGGTTGTTTCTCACACGGTCTGCCCATCACACGCGAAAATGTTCAATGTGAAGTTCCGAGCCTTCCGACTTCTTGGGAATGCCGATACTCATATATCCGCATACGTGAGGGAGGGGGCTGCCCCACTTGTAGCTGGTGACATCAATCCTTCCATAGGAAGAGCGCCGCCACATGATGAGATTGAGTTTTTGGGATTCTGCGGGTGTGACGACGGAATGAAAAGAGGTTGGTGTTTGGTAGATTGGGCGCTAGCGACGGATCAGCAATCCAAATGGTGAAGGGAATCTTGGCAATGCACCGCGTCAGACTTGGACCATGGGCGTGGCGCAGGTTCAGCTCTAGCACCTCTGAGTTTTCAGAGTCCTCGTCTATCTCGACTGACAAGACCATTGCTTCAGTTTTTTTTTCCTCCCGCACCTTTTTTCCGCAGAAGGTCTCAAGTGGATGACTGTTTTACTGGGCAGCCTCCAGGCAATGCCATTTCTATACCGGCGGTTCCGGATGTGCATGAAGGGCTGGGCCAAATCCAAGCCTCAGCTCCTTAGGGGCGGGCTGGGAGACGGCTGGTAGGTGGGGGGGGAAGGGGCGCTTCTGACAGAAGCTGGCTGATGGAGGGGGTGTCCCCATCAGGAGTGCTGGTGCCGGCGCAGTCTAAGTCCAAGAGACTGGCCGCGAATGCATGCTGGGCCGCATGTGTGAGGATGGCTGACCAGCGTGAGAGGAGGGAAGCTTCGACAGCTTTGCGGAGGATGTTGGGAACTGTTCTGGCTTTTGTTTGGGCCAAGAAGCGGAGGAAAGTGGTTGCTTCCACATCTGCCATGGTCACCGTTTCGGACAGAACGTTGCGGCGCACCCAGCACAACACGCTGTGATGGTGGAGATTTGAGCCTTCTGTTCAAGCCGCATGGGTACATTTGGATTTTGTTGTGGCGCGTACTGGAAAGTGCCCGCCCACAATTTTTTGTAGCCAAACTTCCCATTCGTCACTTCATTCAAAACTCTTTGATAATATAACTAATGGTATCAATGTAAAAGCAGTAATAAATAGAAATTATTTTATTGAATATATCATATATTTTCCAATTATTAGTTTATTGAGCTAAAAAACACATAAATAATCATAATAAACCAATATAATAATGATATGTTCAATTTTTTTAATACCAATTGATTTTTTATATTTTAATGTCCATTGTAAATTACTATTATATTGATTATATTGAAGTTTTGATTTCCATTGTACTTATGGAATTTACAATATATATTCTATAAATTATTAATCGAACTAATGCGTTTCTATGTTTAAATATCACAATTTTATTTCAATCAAATATTAAATTATTCAATAAAAAATAGTTATCTACACCATCTTTACAAATTACAAGTCAATAATATTGTACCCGTATTTTTTCATTCAAAAACATGTACTTAACTCAATATGCATTCTTACATCATGATACAAAATATTACTTGTAGTTTCATTATTCAATATTGAATATTGAATATGGTTTGTCCTTGATTTGATATCATTATTTTTGATACACAAACAATATCTTTATTCAACTATAGTTGCACCTTTGGCAACCTGTGGAGCGAACACGATTTGGGCGGCCAAAACACCGTTGGGACAACAAACTGGAGTTGCATTCTCGTCACTAATGATTGGGAAGAACTGCACATGACTATGAAGTTTCGGGGCAACATTTGGATGGTCCATAGAGTTTTGCAGCCGATGAGCATGCAACGTTTACACATGTTTACACACAATGTAGCGCCTGCCGCGAGGTGTATACGCCTGACTGACTGGATTTTTTTTGTTCTTTGGACTGGATTTTGTTGCGAATTGTTTATGTATGAAACAAAAGCAACGTTTCAGAGAATCAACCATTCTGCAATCGCTTCGTTCTGACCGTCGGATGGCACAGAGCGTGGAGGAAAGGAAACGGTTGACGTTCATGATCCAGACCAAGCACAAACAAGAATTGCAAACCTGGAAAACATCGAAAATCAATGAGTTATTGTATGTTATTGTCGCGAAAAAGTTCTTGGAAACTGCTTCCCCACATGCAAAAAGCAACCCACCAAAGAGTGGCAGGACATCCGCTGGCGAACGAGTTTGCAGACATGTTGGAACAACTATTTGCTGGCGATCCAGGCGGTGAGTTGCAGCCGCCCCAATTGACAGAAACTGATGGGGAGAAGAGCGATGTGCACAATGCAATAAAGCGGATGAAACTGCAAAAATCAGCTGACGAGCGTGGGCTTGTCGCAGAATTGCTGAAGTATGCCCCCGACTTTTGAATTGCGAAATTAGTGGACAGTTTCAATGATTTGATGACGAGTGGGGATGTACCACGTCAGTGGCACAAAACACTCTTCAAAATGCTGCCCAAAAACAGTCGTGCAAAAGTTCCCTCAGATTATCGGCCCATTGCAAACATTCGATTATTCTACAAACTTTTCGCGTACACGATTTTAGGACG
The DNA here is from genome assembly GCA_000507305.1 of Breviolum minutum Mf 1.05b.01. Classification (NCBI taxonomy): domain Eukaryota; class Dinophyceae; order Suessiales; family Symbiodiniaceae; genus Breviolum; species Breviolum minutum. The sequence continues at coordinate 133,619 of DF240582.1, forward strand.
GACAGAGGCACAGTTGGAATCCACCCAGCCTGAGGAACAACATGGCTTTCGAAGTGGCAGACGTGTTGAGGAACATTTAGTGACAACGCAACTGGTGTTTGACAAATTATTGCGTGCCAATGTTCCAATTTGGATTATTAGCCTCGATTTGTCCAAAGCATTCGACCGAGTACATTGGCCAGCATTGTGGCGCGAATCTGTCCCAACAAGGTCTTTCAAACCATATGATTTGGATTCTCCAAAATTTGTACCGGAACCAAGAAGGATAAGTCTTTGCAGATGATGTTTGCAGTCGATCATTCCCGATACGTGGTGGCGTGCGACAAGGCTGTGTTTTGAGCCCCCGACTTTTCAACTCCGTTCTCGAAATGGCAATGGAATGTTGGCGTGTTTCTGTTGATGATTTTGGGTTGGATTTAGGCGATGGTGGACCGGCTCTGTTGGATTTCAGGTTTGCAGATGACATATTAATTTGTGGAACAAGTTACCAAGTCGTAGGTACATTGTTGGACAAACAGCATCAATAGTTTTCAACGCAAATAGGTGGATACCTTGCGACAGTCGGATTGCCATTTCAAAGAGACTGGAATACTTTGACTGTGTCATATCACCTGTTGCTTGTTACGCAGCAGGACATAGAAGCATTTACAAACAGGATTTACATCGTTTTGATGTTTTACAACGCCGCTTGCTTCGATCAGTGGTGGGACCACCTCGCAATGTAGATTGGACACAACCGTGGCACGAAATCTTACACCAGTGGAATGGACGCATTCAAAGCTTCATGGGACAATTGAAATGCAAACCTTGGTATGGTCGTCAATGCTCCCTGAATTTTTACATTTCTGCAAACGGTAATGTATATATGAAATTGTTTCACATTTCCCCTGTGCCTGAAACAGGCTGGTCAATGGGGCACACACGGTTGACCATTGACCATTGACCATTTGCTGAGGAGTTGATGTGATTATTTTTATTTTTGTGTTTTTTGTGGTCTGGACCATCCATGTGCACTGCATGGTTACCTTCATGTCACAAAAACGTCCACAACGTTTGATCACGAAAGGGATTGGCAATCGCACTCGAAACAGTCGGGATCAGAAAATCGTTTCTTGTCTCGATACAAAAATTTTGGACATTGGGTGGAAACTGTTGAAGACTTCATTTGTCAATTTTCGCCGCATGCAAATAGCAGCTGTGTAGACCGCAGAATGTTCAGGACTTCCAAACGTGAATCTCAGTGCATTCACCAAAACAACATATAAACTGCATGGGACGCCACGCACTCAGGAAATCAGTGCAATCAGTGCAAAATAGAATAAAAAAGCATGGCAACGCTATTCCAAACATGTTATTATCATGATTTATTCCAGTTTGTAAATTCAAAACAGCATGGTGACGCATGGTTTTGAAAAGTTGAGAAACACCTGGGATTTATCAATAGAAATTGCTAAACACAATGGGATTCACATCAGCAGCATAGATATCAAGCTTTCAACCCAACCGATGATATTCAATGCAATTTGCTTGGAGATCGTTGTTTGGAAACATGCTTTTTGAAGGGGAAGTGAACGAGGTCTGGAACGGGGTATGAACGAGGTAGTGAACGAGGTCACAAGGTACTCAAGGCTAGGACACCCCAGATCAACACTCAAAAACACCTCTCCTTGGGAGATGGCCGCACCAGGCTCTTCTAACTGCATTGCTGTCAGTGCAGACTAGTACTGGAGTAGCACTTTGTAGTACAGTAATATCTTGTAGTACAGACTAGTGCAGAGTAGTACTGGACTGGTATTGGGGTAGTACTGGAGTAGTACCTTGTGCTAGGTAATGCTGGAGTAGTACTTTGTGGTATGGAATAGTACTGGAATAGTACTTTGCGGTACGGAGTAGTAGAGTCGTACTTTGTAGTATTGCAGGGGTAGTTCGTCGTATGGACAAGTACTGGAGTAGTACGTTGTAGTACGGAGTGGTACTGGAGTAGTTCTTTGTAGTACAAAGTAGTACTGGAGTAGTACTTTGTAGTACTGCAGAAGTACTTTGTAGTACAAAGAAGTGCTGGAGTAGCACAGGTCACATCACCACCATGGAACAGCAGAAGGCTCGTTCACAGCAAAGAAGTGGTTTGGGCATCGCGCTGGTCAGTCGCCTGGCGCGGATTCTGTAGGCAATTGTTTTTTTGCTATGCAGTTGTTTTGTCTTCTGAAACTTCCGCCCCCTGCTCGCCCGGGAACTACTTGTATATATTAGCTGTAAAATGTTATAATGGATTGAAAACTTAACGTAACATACAAAACACCACCTGGACGCAACATCGCATTGACTTCCCGTATAAGTTTCCCTAAGCCCCAAGCTAGGACGCATAATTTTTGAATACGCATCAACTTTCACACTTGGTTGTAGCGAGGGCTGTTTTACTGGTCAGTCTCCAGGCATTGGGGCATGATGCTAGCCATTTATATGCCGGTTTTCGTGCCCGCGCCCCACAACGGGCTCGCCACTGGCCTGCAGGCTTGACCTGACCTGACTTGACTGACCTGACCTGATGTTAAAGATCAACCGTGGTCGGAGTCTCATTTGGACGAATTGAATTTTTTTTTCCGGCAGTCAGCGGCATTTTTTCATTTGTTTTTACAGACTATGCTGTTTGTGCACATTGACTTTTCTTGTCCACGCCTGTACTGCAAACACCTTGTTCCCAACAGAGGGTTGGGAAGACAGACTCTTCTGATCAAAGTTTCGACTTGCACATCGGATTGGACGCTCGCCTGAAAGATAGCCGGCTAAATCCGTTTCCTGGAATCCTTTGACGAATTCACGGCCGAATTTTTCGTGTAAGCCTCACAGGATACGTGGCCGTCACATTGACAATTGGTAGCATGTTGCACGCGAAGCTTCCTCCTGCTGGTTCACCTCTGCAAAATTTTATGTACAATTCTGCCGCGCCCACTTTGGTTTGTAAAGGTTTGTCACCCCGTATCCCTTAAAGGACCGTACACTTTGACTCGGACGGGCAAAAGCGAAAAACCCTGTACTGCAGGCATGAAGCTTCAATCGTCCTGGCAATGAATGGATGCTGCTACGAATCGAAATCTTTCGGGATCGACATCGCGAATCTTGCATCAAATGTTGCAATACGTAGAGCGACTTGATCCAATTTTGTGTAGCATACATGTAAAACAGAACTATTTTATGGCAAAACAACAGATGCAGATGGAATCGTCGCGGAAATGTTAAATACAGCAGCATTCCTTTGCAAACATGTTTGTTGGATATATACAATTCGATGATTGCAAGTGGCTCTTTCGAAATGTCGTGGCAACACAGATTGTTCTCAATGCTGCCGAAGTCTGGCGATAGCTCCCACCCAACCAATTGCAGACCCATTGCAGTGACAAATATTTAGGCCGCAACTTGAGCGGCAATTTTTTGGCCAGGAGAAATTATGACTTTTCCCATCGTTGGCAGGTTGCTTGGAACAAATTTCACAAGTACAAACAGACCCTATTGAACAAGTATGTCTTTTGGGTTTTGCGGCTGAAATTATTTGACGCAGTGGTTTCTCCTGCTATGCTCTTCGGACCGGCAACCTTGCCATTGACAAAGGGCTGCTTGCAAAAACTTGGTGTCGTGCAAACACGAATGCTTCGGTCTATAATTGGGTGGGTTCGAAGTCATGATGACCTGAGCTGGCGGGACACTATGGTGCAAATGAATCACAAATTGGTGATTGCGAAAACTTTGTTCCCAATGGAGGGTTGGGAAGACAGACTCTTCCGATCAAAGCTTCGACTTGCACATCGGATTACACACTCGCCTGAAAGATGGCCGGCTAAATCTGTTTCCTGGAATCCTCTGACCAATAGGGAGTCAAATTTTGCTTTTAAACCTCACAGGAAACGGCGCCGTCCATCAACACGTTGGGATGACATTTTGACACATTTTTCTTCCGAGTTCTTCCACAATGACAATTGGTGGCATGTTGCACGCGAAGCTTCCTCGTGGTTCACCTCTGAGAAATTTTATGTACAGTTCTGCCGAGCCCACTTTGGTTTGTAGAGTTGTGTCACCCCGTGTCCCTTACAGGACCGTAGTCTTTGACTCGGACGGGCGAAAGTGAAAATGAAAGTGCGCAATATTGACGTGCAGACTTGACTTTTTCACCTGTGCGCACTTGGGCCCACCTTTTTTTCATAGCGTACACGCTCGGATTGACTCGACTAGCTCGACTCCCCGGCTTGCAATTATAACGCGGTTTATGGACCCGTTATTACCACGCCACTACCCGAATTTACTATGCTACCCTGCAGCTGCTGGATTTTCGGGTATCGGCATGCACTCAAGACCCTGGAAACCATCAACGGTCAAGATGCCGGAGGGTTTACTTTCCGCATTCAACACATCAGGCACAACTTCGTTGTCAATTGCGCATTGAATTCTGGACGAAAAAAGAACTTGCTTGGCCTACTGTGCAGGGATGCCCTTCTCCATTTCTCGATTTTTTCGGCATCTTTGAATCTGTGACCAACTCGGTGAGCGAAGGGCCTCCGCCCTGACATGGGTGGCTCGTGGAGATGAGTTCACCTCCCCACCGCATTCACGATCCTACGGATGTCGGAATTTGCTTTCGCTCTCGCTTGTCGGAGTCAGACTATGGTCATAAAGGGAAGACACGAAATATTTGCTTTCGTTCAAAGCAAATTGGGTTCGGCAAAAATGTACGTCCGTGACCTTTCCTAATATGACGCGTCACTCGCAAGAAGCCAGCACTCTTGTTGTTGAAGGACTGCATAATAAAAGATTTCAAGCTGTCACTGCGCCTTCCCGAAGCACGGCCAGGCTTTCTGTTGGGTTGAAACTGAAACATCGACGCCCAAGCCGCAAAACGCTACCACGATACGGCCATCAGTCGGGCGAGCGAGCGATCCGACTTACAAACCGGAACTGTGGCCGAAACTCGCCGAAGTCTCGCCAGCTTTGGGGCATCCGGAATTACTCATCCAACAACAGAACGAAGCATACGCCATTGAACGAGGCCAACTTTTTGTACAAGTCCGACGAGCATTGCCACTGGGTCAAAGAAGCGCAACTAAAATGATCTAAAATGGCTAGAAGATGCCTCTGTTCAACGTGAATAATATATTATACAATATTGTTTGTCTCTCTGAAACTTTACGGAATGTACGTCTTCGTCAGCTGCTGCATTATGCACAGTTGCGGTTCCAATATTGGTGCATGTGTGTACTGTGGGATCTCGCTTCTTTTGATTTTGTACCCCTTTGTATCCCCTTTGTTGTTAGCTCTTGTGCGACTACTTCTCCCAATTCTTTGCTGTCCTTGCTTGCGAGACGCCCATACAAACTTCCAATTAACTGCAGAACTGCATCTTTCAAGAAATCAACTCCATCAGGCTTCGCATGGATATGGGATGATATAGGTTGCTGATTCAACCATGCATTGTAAATGTTGGTATTCCAGCACTCTTACATTTGCTGGGTTCGTTGCGGGATCATGAAAATTCTTCCCCAAAAGGTCTGCCAAACGAACATCTCCAGAACAAAGTTGGAACCGTTTACTGTACCAAGCATGTTGTTTCAACCACCGCAATGTTTGCTTCTTCTTATGGTGCAAACGTGTGGGTCTCTCCTGCCGCTGTCTTTGTGGGAATGTGGGTGTTTCACATCAGCGCAGTTGAAGCGTGATCTGCATATGCACCACGTTTGATTTTATCAACCTATTAATTAATGAAACGCGTTTGCTTTGCGCAAGAGGTTGGGTCGTCAGTTTTGGAACAGCAATCACTGGTGGAATCGCATCCGAATAGGGCAAATAAAACAGCACCAAAGAGCTGTATTTGTGACCGCCAATCCGGCGGACCTTTGCCCGAAAACGGAATAAAAGTGTAGGTCACAATCAGCTTTGTGAATGATGCTGCGAAACGCCATGACTCGTTCACGTGTGTCAGATGTATCTAGCCGAAAGGTTGGTTGGATTGATTTGCATTCCCCCTGATGCTTTAGCTGCTGTGAGGTTTTCTCCCGTGATGACACCTGCATGGGCGGTGTGCCATTGATTGCCAATAGATCCTCCATCTCGGTTGGATCTAGTCAGCTGGCCCGGGAGTCAATGGCGTTGGCCTGGAAGTTTGTCCCGACGAGATTGGGTTTTACGTTTGTCCGAACATTGTGTTACAAGCCTTTGGCGGATGCGTCAGGGTACTTGAGGTTGAAAAGGAACTGAAGAGCTCAACAGTCCATACGGGCCGTGTGATGTCTGGCTGCACTCAGCAATTCAGCGGTCTTGCTTCGAAGTTAAGCATCAGGGGCAGGGGCATATAACTATAGCCATTAACCTCAACTTGTGGCGTGGGATCCTCTTCACGGCAGCAGCGGCAGCACGTCTTCTTTTTCGACATATATAACTGGACGAGTTTTCTTCAGCCTTTGGCATTCCCCTACAGTGCAACCCTTCCTGTCGTCATGAAGACGATCAAGAGATGAGGTCGCAGTGCGAGGGCATTGGTCTCCGTAACGGAGCACGTCACGAAAGCCACTAGCAAATTGGGCAAAATGTGCAGGTGCTTGCTGTGCATTGCTCCAACTACAAGCCATTCCCTTTTCAAGGCCATGGTTGCTAACAACTGCGTCAAGAAACAGTAACAGTGAGAACCAGGACACATCTTCAACAAGATTCTACAACAAAACCATGACACAGTCTTCCATCATTATTCCAAAAAAAATATTCTTTTCAGATGTTTGGATCTAATGTTGACCTTTAAGTGTTTCACAGTTTTTCACCTACTTTCACCATGCAACCCGTTTCTGGAAATGGCTTGTGATTCCACGCGGGTTTTTGGTGCCGGTGCACCCGGCCGGATTCGCCGGAGTCCCGGAGACCGCGTCGGGAGTTTGCCCCCTGAAAGATGCCAAAGATGCTTTATTCGACGTTTTTCAGAAACTCCAATTCACTTGAACTCTTGGATCCATATTTTGGCTAATTAGCATAATCTAATAGATATATGTGTTTTGTTTTATACTATATTTGGATATGCGGTATTTCCAAAGTCTATGACGAAAAATTATGAGACAAGGTGGTATTATAGCGGTTTCTGTATGATATATCTATAATTATATATTTATAATATATATCATATTTTTTTTGTAAATTCCACCGTGCCAAGACGGAATTAAAAAAGCACGAACTCCAAGGATTTGGCATCTCCCAGTCCTGTGAGATTGGTCAATAGCTTGATGGCACGGTTTGGCCATAAAGTGAGTGTATGCTGTATGTGTATATTACTTACCTACATACAGAATGTGTACTGTATATTAGAATTCAGACTGGGAAATCCGTGGAATTCATCAATTTCATTAAATTTCATATTGACAAAAATGTGATCTTAAATCATTTTTGTGGCACATACGAACGTGGTATCCAAAGGTATCCAACGTTAACAAATTGGTCAAAAGAAAAAGGTCCCTTGCCCTGGCACAACAATGCAGAGCAGGGACCAGGGACGCCCTTTTTGAAGAAGTGCTAGTGACTTCTGCCTTGAACATCGGATCTTTTCCAAGCAAAATTCTGTGGTCTGGTTGGGTGGTTGGGGTGGTAAAACGCGTGGGATCCCATGCTCATGGCAGCTTATGGTCTTGCACGCTCTTCCAAATCTGAAGCTTGGTAAGTGAAGCCCTGGCACAACATGCAAGGTGCCAAATTGGTTTTCCCTTTTTGTTACTCCTTTTAAAGGACCGGGTTCGACTTTTTATTGTCATCACAAAAATATCTTACCAAAATTCACCAAACTCCAAAAGACTCCATTTTTTTCGTTACTCCTTGGGTTTTTTCATCCTGTAAAAATTTCATCTGCCGCCTCGAAATGGTTCACATCGCGGAGGTGCGCTCCATCCGCTACTTCGGAGTTCACCACCTCGATGGATGGGATGCATCCCACGGTTTGTTCACCCTGAAACGCCGTGGGGGGTTCCCTAGGAAAATGATGGAACGCCTCCTTGTTAAGGGGAAGTATCTCCTTGAAAGAAGGTCCTGTGTCCGAATTCATGAAAAAAAAATCAGAGATTTCAGCATATTAAGATCATGTGACATGTGTTATACAAAGAATCTTAATGAATCACTGAGTTTGCAACCGGTAAATCCACGAACTCCTTGTCAAAATACTTCACATCGCCACCCTCTGAGACATTCGGCTTGAATGGTGGCGTCACCTCAGGGAATTGCCGATGCTCGAAACAAAAATCATCCTCTTATAAATTACCACTGCATTTTAGTTTCGAATCTGGGAGATTTGGGAATCCTGCTCTCAGATGTCAGATCATACTTTGACATCCCATTTAAAGATTTTAAATATGTATTAATATAATATAATTAAATATCATATTATGCATCCTCGAACTGCCTTGAACTGGTGACACTGGGATGCGGGTCTGAACTCTGAGCACCAGTCTCTACGCTGTTGAATCGCCGTCCAATCGATGCCCGAGTAGAAAGGGTGCCCTTTCACCTGCCAGGTGATGGCTGCTATGCCCAGGGAGTACGCCGTTTGAGTAGCAGACTAGCAACTCAAGTATACTTCAAACCTATTCAGACGGGATTTATTTGAACAAATGTGGTGTAAACTGAAACTAGTATGACTCTCCATGCAAGCTCTGAATACAAACCAAGGGCACACCCTCCGAATAAAACAAGACACAAGTGTCACAAGACACATCTGGCCACCTCCTCTCCGTCAGAGGGACCGCCTCCCAGCCTCTTTGCAGGATCCTTAGTAAACATGTTGCGACAAGAAAATCACGTCCGAGTCGCGCTGGGATGGTTGAGATGGGTGTTTCGGATCTGCTGCACTCTACATTTTGAGACTCTCCAAACCACGCTCCGTCTGTGAAGAAAGTGGTGTTTTTTTTTCCTGCTGACCATTCGCTCACAACGCAGCGGGCGTAATCCCTACGGTATCCCTACAGATCCTTGGCAGCTCAACTCACTTCTGCCCAGCTCAACAAAGAACCTTCCAGCCATGGGCGCAACTTCTCTGCATCCTGTGGTGAACATGGTGAGCACTTCATGAGGTAGTCCCGCAATTGCAGTGGCAAGGGCTGCTGGACATCCTGCAGTTCATGGTTGATGTCCCGAAAGCATAGCCGATAGCGATGTAGAAAGTGTGGAGCATCCTGGGCATATCGAGCCATCAATTTCAATACGCAAAACAAAGGAAACTATGATTATTGATTAAAAAACCCTGCAAACTCGTCATTTTTAGTCAACTGCACTTTGGAGATGTTGCAAGTTTACAGAAAGCTTCCAACATGACAGCAGTGATGTAATTTCCCATTGATCTCAGGTTTTTTCCGTGCCTTCACGAAGAACGACGGCCTCTTTCCATAACGCTGATCACCCAGCACGGGATATCCCAAGGTTGCCAGGTGTGATCTGATTTGATGCATTCGACCCGTTTCAATTCTCAAAGCCAACAACGACACCGGAGAAGCTGGTGAAGTTGAGGAAGTTGGCTCCTGATGGTCCTGGATCTCCAACAAATGCGCCACCAGCTTCACCCTGGTGCACGCTGGTCGACCATAAGGTGATGCTTCCGCAAAACGGCCCATACGGCGCAACTTCAAGGAGATCTCTGACAAGTTTGGAGGGAACCAGCCGTGAGAGAGGACCAAGTAATCTCGTTCAAACAAACCCAATTCTCGTTGCGCTTGAAGCCAAAACAAGCCTTCATAGGAAAGAGCATGTAGAAGTAAACCACTGGATGGTGTATCCAAGCGGCCTACGAAGCCATCCTTGAAGCCAAGATTTAGTCCATTAATGAAATTCGATAGTGTCTTGACCTTCCCTGCAGACTCTTCTGTGCTACGTTCTGTGTCTACTTCCCAATCTCCAGGTTTATCAATGACTATCACTCCAGGTGCTCGCAGTACCACTTGTGGACCATCTGTGTGCAAAGCTTCTATGTGCTGAATCTCGCTGGAATCTTGTGAATCAATGGTTGCCCGATCCATCTTCCTACCCAGACTTTGCAATGAACTTGCGATCGCAGTGGTCAACGCCTCATTACTCCGATTCGCCCACAAAATGCCCAGTAGCGAATCCACATCTTGCCTGGATGGAACACCGTTAACTTCAATAAGCCTGCGAGCCACCAAACCTGCTAGGTGGCTGCTCAAAGATACATGTTGGATCTCAAGGGTTCGAAAGGCCCAGCTGATATTGGCAATGGCCTGCAAACTAAAATCATCACGGCACAGCATCTCCGTAGCTAAGGTGTTCATGACATCAAGGCGTCGTACTCCAGCTGAGGCGAAGGCCCATGCCACCTGATTGCTCCAACAGCGATGTGACTGATTCAGTGATTCAGCAGTGCTCTCAAATGAATCATATGTCAAGCCTCAAATCGCGAGTCTTAAGCGAAGGTACCTTTTTCTTGATAGGGGGTATTTGAGCACAAGCTCATCACACCATAAATGATATGTTGTGTGACTCTGTTCACATGGCCTTGCGATGACTAGCTTGTTCATTCAAAAAATATCAAAAAAATTGTAGACTAGTAGATTGATAGATAGACAAATAGACAGATCTGACACGTTCATATCATTTAGTGAGATTCGCCAACATCGTAACATGGCCTGGGATAAATGATGGTCCTCCAAAGCACGAAGTGATCTTGGAAGTTGAAGCACTTCAAAAAACTCCACTGCCGGTGTTTCCATTGAGCCAATGGCCCAAATACAGCCAGCATATTCTTGTGCCTTGAATCTTTGAAGTTGATTTGCCAGAAGTTTTTGGGCAGCTGTGATATTTTTGGATGTGATTGCAACATGGAGTTTTGCCTGCGCCCAAAGGGAGTTTGCCAAGGATTGCGGAGACATCTGCGAAACATCCAGCTTCGACAATGATGCAGGTGGAAGAACTTGCGCAGTGGCATGAGCCCAAAGAAGTGTGCCCAAGGCTCGCGTCTCAATGCCATCCAAAGCTTCAACCTTTTTCCAAAGTCCGCTGCTCACATTTCGAAGCTCTGCCAAAGCAGTGATACAAGCCACCAGTTCCACCATTGGAAGGTCGCGAAGCTCACTTCGCTTCTCGAGTTCTTCGAGAAGTTCTGGCGGTGGGCTGGCACTAACTCGGCTCATGGCCCATAGCACATTCGACATGTCTTGTGTTTTAGCCTCCGTCCAAATGATCTCGCTCACACGTTGAAAAATCGGATGAGCAAGCCGAAGGGAACCTCAAGGGCGATTTTGCAAGACCTGTCGCATTTTTGCACTAAGCGCAAAAACTCTAGTTCAAAAGTCATGGCATGCATTGGTCTTGGGGGAACTTCACCAAGTTTTCATCTTCAGTTTTAAGACTAAACAAATACATACAAATACTAAACTCCCTCACCCGGTTCCTCACACCTAAGGCCCATAATAGTCGGATAAGCTCAACTCTCTTCGCTTCTTGAAACACCTTGTCATGGACGTGGAGCACTGGGTGCACTTCAGGAGGAGACAACTGCACCAACGCCACGGCCCACAAAAGATTAGCCAACGACACCTCAGTACCCCCAGAAAAGGGCGGCCAAAAAGTTGGCACAGCTGCCTTGCCAACATCCAAATCTGAAGACATTCAAAAGGAATCAAAAGGAGCACTTCTTCGGATAAGACTTGGAATTCCACATTACAGTCGAGTTGACCTTGAAGCCTTTGAGTTTAACTGTTCAACAGGCTGCTGGATCTCCGGGTCTTTCTTCTTCATAGGACTTCAGCAATCCTGACCTTAGCACGTTTGACTTGGGCAGCTTCCGCATTGGAACTTCAACATCTATGTCAAAAGGAGCAGGGAAAGCGCCTTGAAGTGAGCATCTATTAAATAAACAGCATAACATGACCTATCTAATAGATTCATGCTACGTAGATATCTGGGAAATCTTATTCAATAGATCACAGTGTCAAGTGTCAATGATCAGCATCTGGGTTTCCAACACAAAGCTATGCTCCAACAGTGTATGTCGCGCAAATGCCCATGCCACATCTCCCACTTCACGACACGTTGAAGGGCGAAGAAGGGGTCGCAAATGCAATAGCAGTCCTCACATGGCTTATCTTAAAGACAACGCAAAACCTTCAAGTGCATGTAATAAATATCAGCCCCTAAACGCATCACCATGTCAGACAATCGATGCGACGGTGACGGATGTGTTGGCTTAACTACCCGCGAAATAAAGTCCTTCTTTTGAAAAACATACTAGTAGATGGCAGTTTCAATGCTTTGCATGTTGGCTTCGCTTCCCTTGCAACACATCCGTCTGTCCTATGTCTGATGGCAGCCGGTCTGCTTTCTCGGAAGATGTGGATCTGGCCGGAACAGCTTTTGGGTCCTTCGCATCACCAGACTATGTGAAGTCTCTGATGATCAAGTGGTGAGCTGAGGGCCGAGGTTTAATTCTATTATCAGATGATGTTTGCTCATGTGGACTGCTGCTGAACTAGGCATGTTCTACACCTGACCACAACTTTCCTTCAGGCTGTGTCAGAGTCAACAAGAGCTTGCAACAACAAATCCCAAGTCCTGGCGTCTGGCAAGTACCCAAGCGAGGCGACAAAGCTTTGCACCACGGGTCTTTGCCAAAGCTTCCAATTTGGACCTGGCCAAACCACTAAAATGCCAAACTTGAGGAACACACCAACCAACCAAACCCACAACGAATCCAAACGGACCACATGTTTGACTTCGCCTGGGTGATGACAACAAGCGGCGCAGAGCATGGGCATTCTCTCCGCTAAGTAGCTGTCCCAATGCTTTCTCCAACATGCCTCATATGCAAACTTGCAATGACTACAATCGCCAGAGACGTTGCTGTTTATCTAACCAAGTGCATAAGTGGTGGCGTCCTCACAAACTCAAAGAGTCACAATCCAAGAGGTGGTCGTGTTTAAAAAGCGATGGCTGCTTTTTGGTTTGCTCCCAGCTGTTCCAAGCTACCTCCATGGTGGTGGCAAGGACCCACATACAGGGCCAAGACAGAACCAGCTGCCACAGCGCCAAGTCTAGCGCCACAATAGCTGTCACTAGTCCCTGCTGTGTTTGATATGTACTCAGCAGAGTAAGTATCAAGACTTCCGCTTTTCGATATTAGACTGCAAATACAGAAATGAGCCACATGTTTGCAACTTGTTCAGAGCTATAGACTTTTGAGGTTCGTTTCAGTGGCAAATGTACTACTACTACTATGATATGTTAGACAAAATAAAAAAAAACAAAAATCATCTTCTGTGAACTCTTCAGAAACCAGTGAATTTCAGGAATACATCATGGACCTTGAGCCAAAAATCAAAAAACAAATTGCCATCCCTTACAGCTGCCAGCTGTAACCCCCAGCATCATGCCACCGAAAAGAAGCTGAGTGCTGCACTCCTGTCAGAAGTTGCTGGAGCAAATTCTTCGCCTCGGATTTTCCAGCTGATATTTTGACATAGCCGAGAAAATCTCACATAGGGATTTTTGTTTATACAAAAACGAGAATGTTTTGGAAAAAGGCAACTCTTTTCCAACAAGGTGGTTGGTTGTGTTGGACATCCTTGTGAAATTTTCAGGATAATTTTTTCAATTCCTGGTACCAAAAGAATGCAGGCAAAGGACACCATATCCGCTGAGCTCCCGGCAATGGCCGTGATGTAGGACGGGTAGGTCAGTTCACCCCGTCGGATGCGCTGGCAAAAACAAAAGCAATATCAGCGTATGATATGTGTGTGTTTATCGGCTAAAATTGATGAGTGTTTCTGGATCCCAGGAGATTCATATTCGGCAGTTCATTCAGAATCACCCATGCAACGACTAATTCAGGACTCAGCTTCAACCCAACCTCAAAGAGCTTCTCTCTGTCTCTGGTGTAGAATGGCGGAAGCCTCGAGGTATCATGTCAATGTCATGTCATCTCGCATTCCAAAGTCACCACAACTTTCACCACTCAACTGCGGAGAGATGTTTTTGTGAGGTAACACCCGGTCATTCACTCGAGCAGATGAGGTCACAGCCCTGTGAGCATCTCATACATCAATGCACCAAGAGAATACCTCCAGAAGCTTCAAATCCAGCATTGCAGAAGATGTCAATGATAAGAAGTAAGTCAGTCCATGTATTCTGTCTAAACTTCCCAAGTCATTGTGTTATCATACTGTAACATGATAATTTCCTTGTATGATGACACGTCTGTAAGATTCGGACCAGTCAACAGCCTTTCCATGTCCTCGCTTGTCCAGAATCTCCGGTGCTAAGTACTCTGGTGTGCCTGAAAATGTGCAGAAAGCATACCACCCATGGTCAAGATTGATGAAAAACATGTTCTCAGGTTTCGGTGAGGTTGGTGAAGCAATGCTTAAAATTCACAAAAAAAAAAAGTCCCAAAGAAGTCCATGGTTGAAGGTTTTCTTGCTGTAAACTCTGGGGATGGTCATCCTAAGTCATTGTGACCTCCGTTTGTCCAACCCTTTCCAGGGCTCGAACCACACATTGACCGAGCTGAGAAGTTGTCCTGAATGCCCTCCTTGCTAAGGCCGAAGTCTGTCAGCTTGACATGGCCTCAAGCTGAAGATTTCACTGGATGACGAGAGACCTTCCTGTTGATGGAAAAAACATCCGGCTAACCAGTTGATATGGTAAATATATATATATATATGTAAATATCCCATTATTTACAGGGTTATGTCATGTTATATACATCCCAGCTGGCTAGCCGGATTTCTTCCATCAGCAGGTTGGTATCCAAATTGCCCATCTCAATTGGCCAAAAGGTTGCACGGTTGCATCAGATGTGATGGTCTCATTTAGACAAATAAAATCCCTCCAAAAAATGTTGGGAGGCCTTGGGCGAAAAAAACTACTTTGCTGATTTACTATTTTGGAAACCTTTGATTTCAAGCACAAGGGGATCACGGATCAACGACTGGATCATCCCGGTGCCTTTTTTCCTTGTGATTTGTTGCTCAACCATAAGACATCAATCTCGTTGAGATTGGGACCATCAGCATCAAGCAGGATATTCTCAGGCTTCAGGTCTCTGTAGATAATGTTCAGCCTCGCAACATCCAAAATCTCACTGGAAATGGTGCTTCTGACCGTCTCTTCCCCTCAACTTGCTCAACTTTCAACAAACAGTTTTCCCAAAGAAACAAACTCCAGCCTATGCAAGTACTCGATCGCAAGCAGGATCTCGCATGAGTAGAATCTGGCAGCCGGTCGGGACTTCTCTGGTGTTTTTTACAATTTTCAAAACAGTGCTTTCTCTCAGAGTCGCCACTTTTTGACCGAAAGCTCTGCTCAAAAGCACGATTATCGTTGGGCCATCGTCAAAACCGGCCTTCCTTTAGGGCCTCCTAGGGACATTAGGGAAAAGAATCCATTGAAGGTCGAGTCGACCTTCTGGATTGTTGTTTTAACAGTACTTAAATATTCTTTTAAACCTGGCCTTCAGTGCCAAACTGGGCTTCAAACTTGAGGAAATACGGAGAAAGCAGCGAAAGTCATGCGAACAG
This sequence comes from Breviolum minutum Mf 1.05b.01, assembly GCA_000507305.1. Taxonomy (NCBI): domain Eukaryota; class Dinophyceae; order Suessiales; family Symbiodiniaceae; genus Breviolum; species Breviolum minutum. The sequence continues at coordinate 149,149 of DF240582.1, forward strand.
AATGACACAACAATCCCAATTCCAATCCTGGGAAATCCTCAAGTTTTATCCCCCTGCCTACAATGATTTGTCAAGTCAGATCGTTGGTCCAATCTTCTTTTTGGACCTGAATTGGACCGTTCTGAGTTTTTGAGCCCAAGCTTCAAAGAACTCTGGGTGAGTCTCCAAAGAGTCTCGAAAATGGCCATGATCGGCATGGTCGGGGCCCTGTGCAGCTGAGACCGACCAGCCACCGGCCGGTAATGCATCACGATCTGGTTGACGAATCATGGGAAAACCAAGATTCTGCAGGCTCAAACATGAATGGATAGCGCACATAGCAAACACAATACATAGGTTTCGCAACCTGTCTAGAAATCAAGTAATCATGTTTTTGACATCAACAGTCTTTGGGTGTTTGCAGGGCGAAGCGGCGCAAGCCATTTAGCAAATGTGGTTCAAAAGTGCATTTGCAAAATTAGGCCCACCCCTTCACATGCAAGGCATAATTGCCATGGTGAGGTTTTGAAAACACAAAAGAAATCCTATCAAGTCAGAAAGATCTAGCTGGATGTTGCTGGGCTTTTCAGGATCAGAGCTGAGCAAATTTGCACCTGGACCTGACCTCTGGCATGGATTGATTGCTGCCAGGTCATTGGAGTTTCCGGCTTTGCCGAATTTTCAGCCTCCTCTCAAGCAGCACATGAAACACCTCTCTACCATAACCTGCTAGCATGGACTCGACCCACTTGATTTTGCAAGTCTTCTCATAATTTACAGAAACAAACGAGTTCTTTGTAATTGCAACCATCATGGTATATCCTCCCAGTGTATCTTGTTTAAATGATCTGAAATGGGTCCAGTGAAGAATTGGGGTGGCACGATTCGTGGCACCGACTCGGCACGAAGCCGTTCGATCGCTTCTATTGTGGCTTGTCTTTGATTGCCAGCATTGTAGCTCACACATGACAAAGCCCAGGAGAAATGACGAAAGGGTTGAACAAAAAACCATTCAACTCAACAAAAACTAGTTCTATGGGTTCTTGTATATCGTGCAGCAAACCCTGTCCAACACTTGGGATTGTGGTATTTTTGTTCCAACCCTCACGATCAAGAAATGCTGCACCAAGTTTTCCAACTTTTCCACTAGAGGCACAAGCTCCTGAGGCAAAGGGGATCCACCAGCAAATGTGAGATTGGAGTTTATTTTGCTGCTGGTAGTTTCATTTTGGAAGTATATAATTTCATTATGTAATGTTGTGTTGCAGCAATTATCAGCCATTTAACTTTTGAAATTTTATTTTTTGGAACTCATTGAGGAGTTCATTTCGTAACACCTTCTAATTCTATTCCAAGCATCGCAAGCTTCTTGTTCACCAAAATGTGCAAGCCTGGCATTTCGGCAATGTAGTTGCCAAGCGCACTTGGATGGTTATCCCAACCTCAGTCCCCCAAGAAATTCAGCCCGACCGACCAGTCAAATCTGCCCACGGTGGACCAACCTGTCGAGATGCTGTGACCTCCGTCGTTCAACACAAACTCCACTGAACAGCGCGTTCTCAAGGGAATATCCACACGCCACCAACGGCCATGATGGTTGGCTTTGGGAAGTTTAAAGCCTCCCAAAACGCAGCCAAGTCTGGAACACTTCACATGCCAATTTGAAATTACAAAATATCCATATTGACCACTGCAGGTCACTGTGACCCTAAAAATGCCTTTGTTGTTTGACCCAAAAATCGCCTTGAACAGCGGGCTTCTCACATTTCCGCATGACCCAGCCAGGGAGGTTGCTCCAAACATGCTCCACACAGAAGTGAATGTGCGGGCATTCCCAGCCAGAGTAATAGAAGAGCCTAGGTTCTGACAGAGGCATGCAGACTGTGTTTGGTAGATTTGTTCCTACTAGTACTTGTATCTTCAAAAGAACACCACATCAAGACATCAAAAGCCAGATGCATGGATGATAATCTAGTGGTTTTTTTTGCATGTGAAAGCTTATCCTTCCAGGAGGTTTTTGAGTGGGCAAAGCCAAGGGGCGTCATGTAACGAAGCTCTGGATTTGGCTGAATCAATGGTCCAGAGAAGCATTCCAAAAGAAAGAATCGAGCCATTCGTGGAGGTAGCCGCTTGTCCAGGTGGGAAGGAGAGCATCCAGCCTTTTTTCGTTGGTGGTTGGAAAGCGCATATAAAATATGTTTTTAATCATGTGGAAAAAATGCACCAAGGCTATAGATTGATATCTGACATTTTGTTTCAGAATACATCTTCAGACCCTTCCATTTTTTTTCTATATATTATAGATATATCATATATATATCAGCACATGACCACCTGACATCCCCAACCGCCTTCAAGTGATCATGATGAGAGCTTGGTGCCTTCACTTCCTGCAAGGTGTAGTTGTTCAGTTGCCAAGGGAGTTCCATTTGTTGTTCTTGTTCTGTAGTATTGAAGAAAGCCAGACCAACCGGACATTCTGCCAATGTCAAAAGCATAGCCATGGTCTTGTAACTTGGAGGTGGCCAGGCAACCAGCTCTGTCTTCAGTTGGTAAGGAGCTGCACTTGCTGCCAAGGAAGTCATGTCTGATCTAAAGGCCAAAGCAGCATGGACCACAGGGACATGAATGTCATCCTGGTGAATCAAGATACTTCCTTCATTCCTGGCAATAAGATGAGCCCATGCCAAGGAAGCCTCTTCAGCACTTGACCAATCAATTCCACAGATACTGCCCTCATTGAACATGGTGTCGTGATTGCGTACGAACTGAATGGAATGGCTTCCCAAATGCTCAGAAGCCTCCAACTGGGAAGACAATCGACCAGCATCACCACCTTCACTCCTCCAGGCCTGTGCTAAAGAAGCAGCAAGGAGGAAATCAGTAGATGGTACGCCCTTGCCCAACCTCTCATATTGCGAGTGGAGCTGTTTGTCCATTGACAAGACCTCCGTATACACGAATGCTCCCTCACCTTGCACAAAATCCACATATCTCGCCACATGTTCTGGGCGCATATGTTTGGCAGCATCCAGGCGGATTCCCGTGACACCACAGTTCAATAGGAGGCGAAGATGTTGCATATGCTGGGCAATGACTTTCTCACTGAAACGAAGCTCACTCCATTCTCCACATCCCCAACCTTCAAACATGTACTTTGGATCATCCCACTTCTCACCCTCCAAGCAAATCCAAGGCCATTGGAAATCATGACGATCAAAATGAGGACCGAAGCTCCTATCAAGGCGTTGTTGCAATTCTTCCATCTTATGTCCGTTGTGTTGAGCTTCTTGCCATTCATCACATGATGCCACCACTGCCATGTGGTTGAAGACACAGTCCGCAATCCTCAAACAAAAACTCACAAGGAAACAAAACGGCAAACCTGGGGCAACAAATTGATCATACATCATACTGACTCATCCTCATTCCTTTCACACAACAATGGGCACCTTTTTGATATGTTCCGCTTTTCCGTGTTTTTCCATGTTTTTTTCCATTAAAGAAAACGACTCCGACTCTTCAACAGCAAAGTGTCACTGTGATCCCATGGCCAGCTGCTTCTTCACAGAGTCGCTTCAAGTTTTCTGCGCCACCTCAGCTCCACCGGAGTTCCATCGCTTGTCACCACAGGACACCAGCTTCCCTTCCCCCTCCAAGATCCCTGCCTAGAGCATGATCAATGTGCTGATAGTTCACCGGCTGGTAGCGGAGGTACCAATCCCTGCGTAAGTCACCTAACGATGCGCGGTTGATGGTCGTTTCGTGAAATTGGGTGTCTTTTGTGCTCAAACGCATCGAAAAGCTGACACTGACACACGAATCCGTGCCCTCCAAATCTTACCACCATTGATCCGTGATCATTGTGCCCTTGTGCTATGCTTTCATGGTTATCATAACAGCATAACAGCTTCCTGACCCACCTTGAGGGCTGACGTGTGCTGGAGGAATTTGGATCGCATCAAAACCCTTCCAAGCCAATTCAGGAAGAATTCGACCTTACCAATGGCAAGGCACATGGGCACATCATACCTGGTTCTTTCCTTTCAGGATGAAGTTTTGAGAACTGCAGTACGAGTGAGTACATGAGATGTGACCAAGAAAAGAGATACCAAAGAAAATAATAGCATAAAAAATAGTTATCTGGTTGTAGCTCATGAGTCCTTACACAAACATACTGGAAGAATATCAATTTGACTGTTAAAAGATCTGCTTTTTTCATCCCAGGTCTCAATTTCTGGTCTTGTTTTTACCTCTGCCAAGCAGCGAAGGTCATCAAAGGTTTGGTGCAAAGCATGAAAAATTGTGCGAGGTTGTGGTGGACCTTCTGCGCGCGACCTGTTTCAACATGAATAAATCTGTTGGGCCGGAAAAACATCAAGGGTCATCATATGGTTAAAAAAAAACATCAAAAATTGGGAAGTTTTCATTTGTGTCATTTCATCCTATGAAAAAGATGGAAACCTTTTTTCATACCTTTTTCTTCGTATCTTTTTATATAGTGAATCTCTCAAGACGTCGTCAAGTCATACATCACATCTGAGGTCCTGACATCTCTTCACTCATCCCATCCTCTGAGAGGTCAGGCGAGGCTGTCTCTTCTGTGCACTCAGACATGCGGGCATAGTCCTGAGCGGTCAGTCGTCAGTCGTCAGTCATGGGTTTTCCCCCAAACAAGACGGATGATTCTGGACTGTGAAAACCGGAGTTGATGATTTTGTTTGATGTTCTGAATCCTGAAAAATTTTCAGAATGTCATCACAGTTTATCCTGTAATCACTACAGCATTCAAAAGAGTTAGAAAGCCACCCTGAATCTTGATTACAGGTAAAATGAATGGCACATGCTTTTAGCAGCTTCAGTTTGTTCATACTTTTTCACATCTTTTTGACTAAATTCAAAAGCACGGCGTCCCATCCTTTTCCCAACTGAACCGGCCTTGTTAGCAAAGCTCCAGCAAGGGCATCGTCCGGGCTGCTCCACATCTTCCTTGTCATTGGCAAGGTCATAGTCCAACCCCTGCAGGAATTTCGTCAAATTTCACTGCAATGACTTCCGAGCAAAAACTGCAACTCACAATCGAAAGACTCTTCCAGATTGCAGCATACCCAGAGGAAACTCAGCTTGTAACCACCAGGGTTGAAGGTGGGTTTAATCCATTTCTCTATCCATTTGCAAAATGTATACAACGTCTCTGATCCTTCCTAAAATCGATGAATGGTGAGTGGCTAAGAGATCTCGGGCCATGACTGTTCTGAGCATGAACTGCCCATTGAAGTTCCTGCCAAAAAAAAAAACGTTGCAACGTGAGACTGTCCAAAGATATTTATGTAGAAATTAGATTGAGTCCGCAGCTCGAAAACTTATATGCAGTCATCCAAATGCTTGAAGAACAGGTGTGTGCAAATTCATGCTGTATCGGCTCCTGATGACCCGATATTGCCTGCCGTTCACCTGCAGCGTCAGATGCAACTCTTCATTTCTGAGTGAAGAATGCTGAATGCTCGGAAGGTGGGGGGGAAACTCAGACTTCTCCCCGTCGTTTCGCGCACCTCAACTGCTGCAACTGAGGCCTGGACACACAGTCGTTATGTCCACAGCGCACCAGTTTCCCTTGTATTGAAGGTTACAGTAAAGCTCGTACTGTAATGTTAGAATCATTCACTTGTGATGGTATAGAACTCCAAAAATGATGATGTATAATCTCGGATGGTGCGAACACTTCCAGCCAACAGAAAATGGTGTTTTGTTTCGATGCATTTCCTTCACATGATCATTTACATACATCTGTCTGTCTATCACATGATACCAGTCCTACGGCAACTTCTTCAACACATCGTTTGTGAATGTTTGAAATCCTTTACCAGCAAATTTGTAGTTTATCCCATGTTTATCCATGTATTTTTTCGGCTTTCAGCCATCAACAGTGTGATTTTAGGGACGTTTCTGATTTGAATAACTTCCATGGCTACCCTCCGGTAAACTTACATAGCAAATTGCAGGAAATCCCCATTTTTCATAGGGAAATGTGCCACCTTCACTCCGGGTCCATTTTCCACGTCACCTTTACGGAGCGACGGCGACATCTTCTCACCAGCCATCGGAGCAGCCCGCTGAAGCAGTGCAGCATGGTGTTTTCCGATGCAGCGATCGGATCGTTGGAGAAAGACCCGGGAGAAAAAAATCGGAAAAAAAAAAGCCAGCTGGAAGGACTGATAACAAAATTATAGCTGAAAATAGCATGTGATTTTTATTCTCACATAATAATTTCCATGGTAACTTGGAAATTGAAAAAAACATTAGATAGATGATAGATATGAATTACAACAAAGAACCTTTAGATTTTAGATTCTTTGTAAGGGTTGTCAGAAGTGAAATGTCTTCGTAACCAAAGCCATAGACTGTGCCTTCCCAAGCTGCAAGGGATTGTGATTCCCTTGCTTTTGAGCCAATTTTGCGTGGAACAATGCTGTTGGAGTTAATCGAATTACACGCATCTCAGCATGTCTCAACCACAGCCGGAGAGGTCTGATGGAAGATCCCCAGGTGCATCTCATCCCAACTTCAACACTACTTTACTTCAAAAAGTCTGCCACTGGTAGACGATTCAGCATCTGTCATTTCCAAACATCCATTTAAGCCTTCAATTGTGCTACAAGTGCACCAAAACAAAAATAAAATCCCAACAAACTGGATCTTTCCATTCAGGACCACAGTGTGGCACCTGCATCTGCCCTCCGAAAAGCGTCCGGCTCGGCTGAGATGAAAAAACAGCTCTCCGCCTGGGCCTCGGTTGATGATCCAAGCGGAAGTGGGAGGTCGTCCTTAAGGTCACCAGGTTTGCCTTATAAAATCATGATATCATTGATATCAATTGATGTCATTGGTATATCAAATCATGAAATGTTATAATTACAATATTGTGCCCTTCATTTAAACGGATCAAAAACCTCCATGAAACTTTCCGAACTCTAAACTTTTCAGCCACCAGCCACCGGCAGTATCCAGGTAGACCACTCTGGAAACAGCAAACCACCCCAAGGCTGTCACAATATTCCAGGACAAAGTACAGCCTTGGTTGCTTGGCTGCTTGGCTTTTCCAGAAACTGCCACCTTTTTTGGTCATCCAAAATCCATCGAATCTGAGGTCAAATCCATCGAATCTGAGGTCAGAGCTTCTTGGGTGTTTGAAATGCATAATGGAGCGTCACGATGAAAGGGTGGGAGACCGCCTGAGCGAAAGTAGCGCTGGAAGATTGAAAAACAGCTGAACCATCTTGCTAACTGAAAAAGTCTTGGTGAAACAACGAAACCCGTGGGGCATGGTTTACTTATGTTTATTATCGTTTATTTGTTTACAGTTTGTGAAGCTGCAGCGAACCTCCAAGACATTTCTCTCGGTCTTCGTGTGCTCAACTTGGTTTCGCTTTATGACATTCTCCTGAACACTGAATAGAACGGATTTTGATGCAAAATCTGCAGCCTACAAGGAGGAAGGTACTTGTATCAATGGTCAGTTGCAATTGACGATTTCATGCCATCATCTCCTTTCGGAGCATCTTCATTGCATAGACTTGATCCTCTCCCTCGGTCTTGTGCCGCACAAGCATCACCTGAATATCTCAAGGCTCGCCAGGATATAGACAACATACGCACACAGAGAAACCGTCTTGTGTCAACAACGGCTTTGACTGTGAAAAAATGAGTGCACGGTGACATAGTTCCATTGTCCTGGCCTTTCCATAGGATCCCTTCCCGATGACCTGACAATATTTATTTAGCAAGGTCATGTCACAACTTCAGCCGCCATTTCCATGTGAGCAAAGTTCAAAAACCCTTATGACGTCCCATTGTACTTATACTGTACTTATACTGATTGATTCAGAGGGATCCTTACAATGGCTTTTTATACTTCCCATATAGTTGGATAGCATAAATCCGTAATTTAAATCCCGTATACAAACGGCAAAAACTCCCAGGATTCTGATGGACAATTCATGGAAAAATTTTCCAGTCATCTCTCTCCGAGCCCGGACGCCTTCATGAGTATAAAGTCATCCAGGCTTGGCGGCATCGCCAAGCCACTTTGGGCGGCGCGAAAGCCCGAGGGAGCAGGATGATCAGCTGGAACCGATTCGTTGCGATCATCGGAGGCGTTGGCGCGTGAAACGTGCAAGCCTGCAAGCCCTGCTCGAACATGTCTGATATTTGACACTAATATCATACAGATGGAAAACGGTAAGGGAAAGTCAAGTGTCAGTGAGAAGCTGCATCATGCAAATTCCCCTTCAAGATTTCACAAACCGTCAGTTCAATGGGCCCAATACACCACCCTTTTCAGCACTGAGAGATCAACACGCAAGATCACCACGTCACTAAAACGCGCATGGTATACTGCATTGTGCAGGCACAAGTAAGACATAATTCTCTGTGCAATTTGACATGCTTGGCGAGGCACCGTAGCTGCCCAGACTAACGAGCAGTGTCTTTCCAATATGCAGCTCCGAGAAAGAATTTTGTTTGAAAAACCCGGTTCGTCAGTGACGAATCTCTTCTCATCATTGCATGACAAAAAATCACAGCCTCCCCATCTGGCAACGTCTTGCGTCGCACAATCCAACATACATCTTTGCAAAATGCCGATGTGGATGCTATTAGTCGCATGCGGCTTTCGGCAAAGGACTGTCCTGGTGATCTACTAGCACCAGTAGTCGCACATGCGGGCAGGCATTAAGCCTACCCGAAGCCATATAGCTTACGGTAACTATGGTACACTTTGGTCCAGTGACCAAAATCTAAAAAATGTTGTCCCCATGAAATATGCCAAGGAAAACCTGGTTTTCATTCGCGCCGTGTAAACGGCACGAATGAAAACCAGGTTTTCCTTGGCATGGCAGGCTAATGGGATGCTAAGATCTTTTGTCAGCTATTTTGAGTGAGCCGAAGGTTCTCTCGTTGTCCCTTCTTCTTTGTTTTGGAAGAAGTAAAGGCACCGGCCAATGGGCAAGTTCGATCCATGTTAACACACCATAATACTTCCCTATTTCAGTGGTACACTAATCGAAGCACAAAAGACAACTTGGGATTCAATGGATTCAAATCTGCTGTATTTGCACGTGTTGGTTCCCTGCCAGAAGCAGACAAGAAGCGCTCCTTGCGCCGCTGCATGGTCTCTTGCACCTGGCTTTGCAAGTCATCTGAACGCTCTGAAGGACATGTTGCAAAGATTTGCAAAGTCTGTTTGTTCCAGTTGTTTGTTACACACACCAGGGATCAAGGCACGCGGCATTAACAACTCTTAAAAAAATACCACCATGCACAAGACAATCACGCCGTTGGCAGCAGCTACAGGCCATGTAAAAATTGGCAAATCTCTGGCTCCATGAAGTGTAACTTCAATCACTTCAATCTGCAATTTTCCAGCAATGCTTGGCAAGGCACTATAGCTTCCCAAGCTCACGAAACGAGTTTTTGAAATGAAACTCTTTATCGGAGCTGTTTCCAGGCCCAAGTTTGTCCTGCATCAGTTTCTTCACTTAGCTGTCCACACTAAAGCAGTTAAATTGTATCTCTTCACTTGCATGAAAAAAATACACGCATCGTCAAGTTCACTATCAAGTGAAGTGCTTCTCCTAAAACAAGATTCAACAGATCATGATTCAACGAAATGATTCCTGGAACTTTTAAACAAAAAAGCACCACTCCTCCGCTGCAGCTGTCGCATTGGGTGGAAAAGGTGATCGGTCTTGATAATGTCTTCAATGTCGATCGCCTTCTGCGTCATCGCCTGGGGCATACAACCCAGCGTCTCGTCATGTTTGGCGTCCAGCGGGAAGCATCCAGTTCGATCATTTCGAAACCACTCATTTCTCCGAAAGACATTGACAAGCTCAGAAAGGCGCAAACGAAAAATAGCAGCAAAATTGGACAAACATGCACAAACATCATCAAGCGGTTTTGCTAAAGAATATACTCGGTTTCAGTTCATAGTTCAATGTTTCCCAGGCCAGGAATGAAAAACTTGAATCAGCATCCCTCCTGAAACACCAACCGCTTGGCTCGTCCTGTCTGGTTTCAACTAGCATTTCTTTGGTGAGCACGGTGGAATTTGTGTTCTTGATGGACTTCCCCCTCAAACAGGTAGATTCCACACAGGTTGCTGAGCTGCCTTGTGCACCCAAGTGCAGGCACAATGGCACAATTTGGATCTAAAAAGCTTCGGCTTTAGCCCCAACGTACCCCAACGACATCTTCACATGAGACAGTATCACTCTATCAAAATCACATTCTATCACATGATGTACCGTCTTGGCAGCAACTTCCAGGTTCATGAGCTGCTCAATCGACACAAAATCATACAAAGCTAGTGGCTGCATGGTTGCTTTTTTCAAGTGGAACCAGTAGGTACGCTGCTGCTGAAAGAATTGTGAAACCGCGGCAAGGTGGTTCTCACTCCTCGATATCCTCCTCATCATCATCCACTCTTTCGTGCCCGTCCAAAGAAAGTCTGGTCTCACTGACCCCGGCAAAGTTCCATGTGAAGTCCTCCCAATCCATCCAAAAGGCGCCATCCCTCTTAAGATCCACTTGCAATGCCTCAGCCACTTCAGGGTGAGCTTTCCATTCTGGCCCTTGGTCATTCCACGGGCCTTGCCATTCGAAGCCGCTGGCGACATGGGGGTTACGCACGCAGACCATGCAGAAGCCGTTCACCTCCTTGGCGTGCAAGAAGGTGTAGGCATGAGCCTGCAGGGTTTCATTTTTGTACCCGAAAAAACCCCAGGGATGGAGGAGGTACCAACTGGGAAATCCCTGGGTCCAAAATTGGAGGTATCCCAAAGCCCCAACACTGCCTGGAGGAGGCCATCGCTTCTGCAGTCTGTAGTGTCGCGTTTCCAATCCACGGAGGTGTTGAGCAGAATTCCGGGCCGGTCCAACTCGAGGACACATTCCCACATCTCATGGTCCTCCTTGGGTTGTAGTACACCTTCTCGCTCCTCCTCGTTTATGGCATAGGAGTGCCATGGATACTTGGATCGCCTGGCGGCGACCCGGCGTCCAGCCACGTAGTAAGGCACCCAGCCCTCCTCTGGACCTTCGCCCTCAATCTTGGTGAACTTCACTCGGTAACGACTTCTCTTCACCTCCTGAAACTTGGCGCCCTTTTGCAAATAACGCGACGCGGGATTTCCGGCCTCGTCCTCCACCTGAATCGCTTCCAAGCAACTCCACTGGGGAGGATATTCGATCTGATCAGGAAAGGGCGCACCGTGGTGAATGCCATGATGGACGTCAGGACCGAAGAAGGCGATATAAGCTGCGAGCTCCATTTGACCACCATGGAAGGAGCCATACCCAACGCGATGGCCATCGCCGTTCCACAACTTGGCGATGGCCTTTTCCAACAAAGCGCACCACATTTTGCCCTTGGCCAACTTTCCATAGATTGGCTTCCCCCAGCCCGAGCATGGGAGGTAGTCATCAATCTCAACATGTGTCCATTCTTTTTTGCGACTGTGAAATAGCCTGAATTCATACTTTCCCTGCTTCTGCGGTTCTTTGGTCAGGAAGACTGACTGAGGGAAATAGGAGGGGTACTCTGCCAGAGCAGCCAAAGCACCATATAACCAACAAGCACAAAGGCCCCCCTGCTGGCAATCTCCGGGTTCAATCTCCCCAAAGAGGACAGGCTGCATATTGCCCGACATACGCTTGGACAAGGCATAAGCTCTCACCCACTCATGTTTTCCCTCAAGCTCACAGAAAAGCCTTGCGTCATCATGAGGGAATTCGGGATCCTTCCAGCCTTCTGGTATAGGCTCCAAATCCTCAAAGGTTGCAGTTGTCCACTTGTAGACACCTTTTTGTCCATTCCACCACCAGGACCACGCTGCTGCAACTGGAGAGCACGCCTCCGTTTTGCCACTTGAGAGCCATGCTCGTGTATTAAATTCCTTCAGCTCCTCACTGATCTTCCACTTCTGAAACTGAAACTTGTCAGATTCAGAAGAACCAGCCCATTCAGCATAGAAAAGGTACATCTTGTGCTCGTCATTAAAGTACACGGGGCGCCCATTGAAGAGCTCCGGGCACTTGCGAAAGGAGCCGATCACAACTGTACCCAGATTGGGATGATACTTTTCATCTTCCAAGTGAACCACCTCAGGAGCCATGGCGCACTCCACACTCTGCTGGGCCTTCTGCTCCTCTGCTGTTCTTTGAGGCTTCAAGTTGCAGCTCATCTGCAGCTCCTGAAAGGGGTCACGATTGATGTCCCCGACATCACCGATGGAGGGGAACCAACCACGAAACCGTTGCCGTCGCACTGGGTGGCTATGATCAACTAAAATCAAATATGCAAAAACTCAATTTTTTCACCCCTGTCCTTTACAAACCTCTTCTTTCCTCCCTGCTTTGGCTTTTTCCAAACTCCCCAACAAGCAGCCAGAGCTGGAAGGTGTGGAGCTCTGGTAGTCTTCAAACGGCAGCTTGCCAGGTGACTTAGCTTGTGAAACACTGCCCATTGTTGCTTCTTCTGGTGAAAGAACAAATACCTCTGATTTGTGGCACAGTAGAACACAGGCCGCCGACTGAAGGTGGTACCTGTTTGCACATACTCCCCATTGAGTTCTTCTCGAGAGCAGCCTGAGAGTACGTATGTGAAGTTTCCGATCGCAACTTCCATCTTTGCCACTTCAGATGTTTCTGCGAAGATCCATCGCAGAAATTCTTCAATCTGCAACTCACCATCGCCACTGGCATCTGCTTGCAGCAGTAGACGGTCGATGCTATTGTTGTCCCAAGCTTGGTCTAATGACTGTAACACGTCAGCCAGCTCATCTCGAGAGATGGATCCTGTTCCATCTTTGTCAAATCTCTGAAATGCATCCAAGATGGAGTCCGACATCAGGTGACCGGCCAGTGTTTTTTTTCTGAAACAAGCTGCACTGACTCAATGTAATTTCATCTCCAACTTGGACACAACTGCTGTTTTCATGCAAATGCTGAGAAATGAGGAAGAAAGGAAGTGAAAAATTATGACTATAGTTTGAGTGAACCTAGTGTATCAAATTCAAAAGCTGCATGGTTTGCATGGCTTGCTGTGACAGAACTGCACGGCTTGCAACTGCATCACGTGGTACAAAAACGCTCACACTGTATATTTCGAAATTCCTGTTTCAAATCCACAATTTGGATCTAAAAAGCTTCGGCTTTAGTCCCAAGGTACCCCAACGACATCTTCACGTGAGACAGTATCACTCTATCACGATCACATTCTATCACATCATGTACCGTCTTGGCAGCAACTTCCAGGTTCATGAGCTGCTCAATCGACACAAAATCATACAAAGCTAGTGGCTGCATGGTTGCTTTTTCAAGTGGAACCAGTAAGTACGCTGCTGCTGAAAGGATTGTGAAACTGCGGCAATGCATGTGGCACTGTGTCACTGTGAATGGTGCGACTCACTGAAATTTGCTCAACACTCTTAACTCCTCAATCTGCAGTCTTACATCAAAAATCATGTATTCTATGGTAGGCTATGCCATGAAAGATATGAAAGCTTCAATGTTGAGTTGCTGTACCACTGTACCATGACGTTCCAGGCAAGGTGGTTTTCACCTTGCCGCTTCTTTGCCGAGTTCATTGGCGATGGGCCGCGATGGGCCAACAGGTTTTGCACCATGAAATGACTTCAATATACTTGAAGCGCTACGGTCGGCGTACGATGCATCCGCCAGCGATCCAGTGGTTCTGAGGGACCACCACGGCAGCTTGTCGAAAGCGTAGTTGAGCTGCACTTGTGGCGGCCTGGAAAATCGTTTGGTGGAAGCATCCAGATCAACAAAAAATTGCCGAATCCAAATCCTGATATTCTCACATATCATGTCTTTCCATGGTTTTTCATGACTCTCTTTGGAATTTGATTGGCTTCAAATTGATTTGTCCATGGCAGAAAATTTTCCCAACACTATGCCTGAAAAGTTGTGTAAGCAGCTGGAACCTCAGGGCAAGAAGAGCCATAGATTCGTAGAGCATAAGCAACGCTCACATTTCTCAAGCGTCAAAAGCACATGAGAAAACTAGGCAAACGGTAAGGCCAGGAACCTCAGGAAATATACGATCTAGAATCTAGAATAAGAGAGGCAAACCCCACCAAAACCCTCCTCCTCTTGAGGCGAGAAGCACGTGCAACTCGTTTGCCCCGAAACGCCTCCCACTTTGGGTCCGGCGATACAAATGGGCATAGCCAGCGCTTGTAGCTCGCCTCCGCACTTCTGGAGCAAACAAAACGAACAGAACGCGGAGCTAAACCTCCTCGACCTCTCCGAATCTCTTCTCATCATTGCAAGACAAAAAATCACAACCTCCCCAAACCATCACAAACTACCCCAACTTCTACAGTACCAAATCTGGGCATGCTGCATGACCGGTCCGACAAATACCAACACTGCCAAAATATGCCGAAACCATCCGAAACAAAAACCATCTAAAACTCTGAAACCATGATTTCTCTTGACTGCCAAGGTTCCAAACTGGGCCATAAACTGTAGCTACCTCCACTTGTCCACGTCTTCATCGCTTGGGCAATGCTTTTGCAGTATTCATCAGATGCCCATTCCATTCGAATGCGCATCTCAGACAGCACAATCGGCACATTGGCACAGCACAACTTCATACCACTGTGACGTACTGTGACCCATGTCGTGGGTGGCCAAGACTAGAGCTTCCAACCCAACGAGGTGCCGAGACGCGTGGCGTGGATCATACTCTGGGATGTTCAAGAAGCCTTCCCACACCTCAACTCTGGCAAACATTGAACCATGAGACTCAATGAGACTCAACGAGACTTCATGAGACTTCATGAGACTTTTGAAGTACTCCGAAAAACAAACACGAAGTCAAGAAGCCCATAAGATCCCATTTCAGAATGTTGCATGCTCTGTAAAACGAACATGCTAACATGGAACACATGCACTTTCAACAAACACACCTTCCCTTTTGACCAAGGAACTCTGCCATTGGCGGTAGAAAAAATGACATCTTTGCCCAAATCTTGGGCAACCGCGTTGCTGGCAACGTCCTGCGTCGCACAATCCAACATACATTTTTGCAAAATGCCGATGCGGATGCTATTAGTCGCATGTGGCTTTCGGCAAAGGACTGTCCTGGTGATCTACTAGCACCAAAAGTCGCACATGCGATCCAGCAAAGCGTCGTTTCAACGCTTGGAACAGGTGAGGAATCGCCAGCAACTCCTCTGTGTCATTCACCTGAGACACGTTGGCCAGTTTGACGTTGGAGTCGGCATCATGGACCACAAGATATGCATTGCACGAACGCAAGCCCTGGAATCTGACAAAGCCGAGCAACAGCACGAATGAAAACCAGGTTTTCCTTGGCATGGCAGGCTAATGGGATGCTAAAATCTTTTGTCAGCTATTTTGAGTGAGCCGAAGGTTCTCTCGTTGTCCCATTCGACACTCTATCATACTATCTCTCAATTGTGTTTTTCTGCGCCAGCTTCGGCGACGATGAGTGACCATGGTTGAAATCATTGTTTCAAATCTATATATAGAGTCGGCCTGCCAACTCCTGGGCTGGCCAAGGTAGCCTCCTAGCGCCAATGCTGGCAACCAGCTGGTCTCTTTGTGCAACCACAAGTTTCTCGGCCTGCATCGCAGCTCACGCCAACACTTGGATGCTACAGGGATAACACAGCTGAGATGATGGTGCTAGAGATTTGTACATCCCCCAACTGCACCCCCTGATTTTTATTAGAGCGGCCAAACGAATCAAATACTTTCCAATTGGAATCCTGCCCACTTGTAAACAATATCATTGGCAAACAGTCCTAACAAACGGAGCACACCAAATGGACATCGCCTCCTCGTTGGACATCTCTTGCACTTTTGCGCAGTGGCCAGCGGCACGTAGAAAGAAGAAACAGCTCAAGACTTTCACCACAAAGTCACGGTCGGTGTGGGTGGTGAGCCCCCAATGGAGCAGCCGTACCCAAACATCTGCATCCAGCGTCTTGGAAGCCATGGCTGCGTGGACATCCACCATGGCAGGGGTGTGGGTCAGAATGCATTGCTGGTTCTCGGCGAAGCAGGTTTCTGCAAGGTTCACCAGCACTGCCGGATCCACCTCGCCGAAAATCAAAGCAAAACGACCGGTGTGGCACCAAATGTTGCCCAACGTGGTTGGTGACTTCAACCCATCTGAGATGGAAAAAAACTGATATAAACGACTCAAATTGTTCTTCCCTGGCACTGTATTATCAAATGTCATCAGAAACCTTTCCATCACTGGAAATTTCCAATCATGTTTCAAGAGATGTTTTCAGCTGCATCAGTGCTCTCAGATTCCTACCTCAAGCTCAGGGATGACCTCGATGTGATCACTCTGCCAGGGAATCCGTGGGAGAGCGCGGATTCCCTCCATGCAGTGAAAGGTCTCACAGTCCAACTGGGTCAGAAGAACGTCAACCACCTCTGCCATCATCTTCTTGATTTTGGGCAAGTTGGGATTGTGGATTTTCGGTGGCAACTCCACTTCGACCATCGAGTATCCTCGCTTCAACACCGTGGTAGTCATGAAAATGTCAATGCCATACTTTTCCACCTTGGGAGACCATGCTTGTGCCAAAAAGGCTTCAGCAGCACGGCGGCTGAAGACAAAGTCTCCTCCAATGGCTTGACGGATGTCGTAGCCAAATACAGCACAAACACTGGGATAGACTAGCATGTTGGTGATGTTTCCATCGCAGCGGTGCCGCAAATAGCGCGGCGTCGCAAAGTCGTACTGTATGGCACGGCTGAAGGCCCGAATCCATTCCGGCGTCACCGTCTTGAGATCTGTGTCAATACAAATCCCATGTGTGGCATTCACCTGAGGGGAGAAGGGTCAGAAATCCCCCATCTTTTAAACGGATTCAACACTTTCATTTAGATTCCTCTCCACCAAAACTCGAGAAAAAAAAAACATTTTGTCCAACCCAAAGGCCTCCAACACAAAGGAAAAGATCAACTTTAAGGCAGCACCCTTGCCCTGTGCTGGCAACAGAGTGCTCAGCACCACTTTTGGGCAACGGGTGGGGGTGTTTGCAAAGATGGCTGATGTGTTGTCAGAGCTTTGACAATCTGCGTTCACCAACAGGCAACGGTGATTGGGGAAGTAGCGTTGACAACCTTCATCGACGACTCTGGTCAGCGCCTCAATGTTTTCAGCCTCATTAAAGCTTGGCATTCCGATCACCATCATCGGCCGTGCTTCTAGCGACACATGCCGAATACCAACTTCAAAGATGACTAGAAACAAGATGCAGCATGTCAGCTGACAGGCTGCAAACATGTTTTGTCCTTCTGAGGCTTCATCGCCAGATGAGATGTTGAGCCGGGACAACCATGGTGCAATGGTGCGCGCCACATTGTTGAGCACAATTGCAAGGAAGGATGCAATGTTCACTGAGAAGACCTCATTTTCCTTGGCGAACTGCATCATCAAGCCCCTTGTCAATCCCTCCCCCAAGTACAGAGCTGGGAACATCATGGAATCAGCAAGTACTAGCATCACTCCTCCAGGCAGCAAGTGCGTCACCTTGGAGAATATGAGCATTGTGCCAGACAGAGCAACCAAAGACAGGATACGGATCCATGCAATGA
Source organism: Breviolum minutum Mf 1.05b.01 (assembly GCA_000507305.1). Classification (NCBI taxonomy): domain Eukaryota; class Dinophyceae; order Suessiales; family Symbiodiniaceae; genus Breviolum; species Breviolum minutum. The sequence goes on from DF240582.1 coordinate 166,795, forward strand.
TGCTGAATGAGTCCCGAAGGCTGATATACATGGATCGCAAAGGGATGCCAGCCAAGAACGTTCCACTGACCAAAAAGCCAATCGAATGCCGAGTCCAGCCGTATGGCGTTTCAAGCAACATGGCCGTGCCCACCTCGGCCCCAGCTACAGCATAGCCGCGAAGCGCACAAAGTAGGAAGCACGAGCACAGAAACAACCTGATTGGTGGATGAGAGATTTCAATGTTCAACCATGTTCAACCCATCCAAACAGTCAATACTTCCTGGTGGTTTCGACCCCTGAAAGATGTTAGTCACCCAGGTTTAATATTCCATTTAAAAAGGACTGCAAAACAAAAAAAAATGAGAGTATGCACTAGCAAGCGACTTTTGTACTCTGGCAGACTGCTGGCAAGTGTTGAATGTCATGCCAGACGCCTCAAGGTTGGATCTTGCCACAACAAGCTTGGCACATGTCTATACAAACACCAGCTGAGACTATTCCCGTCAATCAACCCAAGTATTGAACACCTTAAACCCTGTCCTGTCCATTGGCAGATTGCCAGGCTTCGATAGAATGAGGGCAGTGCTGGTACACGGTCAGCAGCACCAAGATCTGCAGAGTGGCCAGCGCTGCAGGTGCCGCAAACAACTTTTCAGGCCCACCATGCATGGCAGCCAATGGAAGAAGGCCGGCGGCAAAAATTGCCAAGCCTGCTGTCAGAGGCCCCATGCCTACAGGGTTTGCGCAAACGTCACGCAAACGTCACCTCCATGCATCAACAGCAACCCAGTTGCATTCGGGGAGATATCCCTGAATCATAGGACCATATAGCAACTACCCTCCTGAAAACTAACATGGCAATGGAAAACCAGGATGTTTCCTTATAAATACCATAAAAATTGGGATTTTCCATTGGTATGTTACTTTTCGGGGGTGTACTGGCCTAAGCCAAGAGTTTGCCAGAACTGCAAGGTTTGCATCTGATCCGGAAGCTCCCATGGAGGTGTTGTCTTTGCGATGGCTACCCCAGTCAATTGCCCAGTCACGCCACAGCCAATTCCCCAGAGAAATCGCACCAGTGCCAGTGCGAGGGGATATATCCCTGCTGATCCTGTCTCTCCATGCACTACCAAATGAATCAACATGGTGTAGATCAGTGCTCCCATCGTATCCATAGTCAGGCATGTAAGCACAATTGTACGAAGATTTTTCCAAGCATTTGGCATCGCCTGTAGAGCAAGCATCATCATCGAGGTTCCCACTGCACCACCTGCCATGAACAAACCCACGAGAAGTCCTGAAAACGCGGGCGAAACATCCAAGAGTCGACCAATTTGGTAAGAATCTACAATGATTCCCGTGAAGTTCATTTGCTGCATAAACTGCGCCAGAAAAAGGCAATAACGCGTTTGCTCCGCAGTTGCCTCAGTCCACATTGGATCACTTTTGGTGGAAGCTGTCTCCAATGTCTTGGAACTCATTGTTTCGCAGGCTTTGTATTCAGTGCTTGGCGTGCCGGTAAGCAATGACCGGGACATGGCTCCGAGGGCCACAACAAACAAATGAAGCGGTATACAGGTTAAAAGTGTGAGTGCCGTTGATGGCTCTAGGCACAATTTGAGCCAATGACGGGAAGAAACTTGCTTGCCATCAGGAAAGCAAGTGAAGCAGCAAGTAAAGCAAACAGCATCAAAAGAATCGAAAGTCCTAACCATCCTTTAACCATAGGGATGCAAATGCTTTCAAATGCTTCCAGCAATGCTTCCAGCAATGCTCCCATCGGGAAAACGACGCTTGCACTTTTGTGGCAACACTCTCACCAGGCGATATCTTGAACACTCTCGCATCTTTGTTCTTTGGAAATACTCAAAATCTGGCCAGGAGACATTGCAGTAGCTTCAAATGGTGCTGCCTCCGAAACCTCAGGACAAGTTGGTCACACGTGGAGGACGGTACCTGGTAGATACTTGGACGACTCCCAATGGTCGTTGGTGTTGAGAATGAGGCCCACATCACCACGGTGAAGATCATCAAACCCAAACATCGCTGGGCTTTTGCAAGAGGCACATAATTTTGTGACCTGGAAACAGTGTACAATGTACACAAGTTTGTGAGGATTCAAAAAGACCGTAAGGATAGGAAAAGCCTATAAATCTACAAGCAGTTTATTTGTACCGTGCGAAAGAACACATGTGTTTCTACAGCAAGCTCTTGCATTGTGTTGCATTGTCCTTGCATTGAGTTGCATTGTACTTGTAGACTGCTCAACAGCACCAGCATGATGCAGTGATGCTGTTGAGCATTTCAGAGTCGTCAACTGACATTATCCACTTCCTTTTACATGTCTGGCAGATTCAAGCCTACCAATTTGGCTTCCACACACTGCAACAGTCAGCGTTGCGACGCACACGGATAGCACTGTCCGAGACCTTCCAACAAAACAAACATCTGCGAGAAACACTCCAAAGTCTGCAGATCCAACTTCTCCAACGAGTTTCCAGCTAAGGGATCTGGCAAAGACCATGGTTTTTTCGAAAGACCAACGCCCCCAGACTCCATTGCCTGGTGGTGGTGGTCCTGGTGGTGGTGGTGGTCCTGGTGGTGGTGGTGGTGGTGGTGGTGTGTGTGTGTGTGGTGGTGTGTGTGTGTGTGTGTGTGTGTGTGTGTGTGTGTGTGTGTGTGTGTGTGTGTGGTGTGTGTGTGTGTGTGTGTGTGTGGGGAGTCTGCTTGACTTGATCTCACTGCATTTCATTACATACGAACATATTCTCCTGCTATCCGACTTTGATACACTTGTTAGTGAACATTTCATACAGGGGTAAATATAGTAGGGTAATGTGTCAAAGTGAGCTGAATTTATGTTTGTGCGTAATGACACAAGATCTACGATCTATCTAGAATAGGTAGGTAGAATCCAGGTTTTGAAAACATCATGTAAAAGCCGAATATCACAACATGTAAAAAGACTCATCTGTTTACAATATATTCTTAAGGATGCTATATGCACAATGCAATATTGGTGTTTGTAAGGTGATTCCAGCTGCAATCATTATGAATAATTGTATCCCGGCCGGGCTGCGCACGCTGTGCCTGAGACCTGAGCTCTTGCAGTCGTTCCAGGCTCACTAGCTGTTCCAATGCCCTGCGACAAGCTCTTGCACGTTCCTGGCAACGACAGAACTCCACGCCCCAAAACGCCCCGGAAAGCGCGGATGACTCGGCATCTTTCCGTTGCGACTCTCCAGAATCCTATGGCCTGATATGGCATGAGAAGTCAAGAAGATTTGTTGCCACAAGTAAAGGATTGCACAACACTCTGGAAGGAGCCAGATTACATCATATACCTCTGGAAAGAAATGCGAGACTGCGAGACTATGATTGTATGATGTATCTTCTTTTTCAAGCTCCAGTTGCTGGTATTCGATGTCTGTCAGTCTATCAGTTTTTTCAAGCACTGTGTGGCAACTTGGGGCAACTCACCACATCGCCCAAGCCGAGGCAGGCTGACACCATTGAAAGGCTCAGAGGACTTCGTGGCTAAAGGGCTCTGCTTCAAGCTTCTCTCCACAAAGACCTACCGGCTATGGAAGAATTTCAGCTGGCTTCAGCTGCTTGGTCTGGGGTAGGAGCCACTTGATCTACCTTACATGATAACACATTGGCCTACGACTGACCTACTAGAAGTTGCATTACTTTGGACTTGCACCGGGGGTTAAAAAAAAACTGGTCATCACCTCGCCTTCTGATAGCTTGTTCCACACTGCCTCAGTGCTTGGTGCATCAATTGTAGCGTTGTTTGTAGAACCTTGTGGGTGAGGCCCTAAGAGCCCGTCTTGTCCATCTTCTTGACGATCTTCCGCAGTGCTTCCACATTCAGAATTACAAATTCTGTGAGCCGCACAGCCTGCCAAAACTGCAAACCAATTCACCTTGGGAGCAACACTCCGTCTAGGCTCTCCAGCCTCCAGGTGCAAAGTAGAAACCACCTCAGCACCTGACAATCTGAAAACACATCTGCACTCTTGTGGCTAAAGGATACTAAGCTAAGGCTTAAAGGTCCTGCCTGCAGATCCAGATAGAGCAGCTTTGCCTTCCAAGCCTGTGCTGTTTTTTTTATGTTTTTTTCTGTTTTTTCTTTTTTCGTAGGAAAACTCCATGGATTTGGAAGAAGTAAAGGCACCGTCCAATGGGCAAGTTCGATCCATGTTAACACACCATAATACTCCCCTATTTCAATAGCACACTAATCGAAGCACAAAAGACAACTTGGGATTCAATGGATTCAAATCTGCTGTATTTGCACGTGTTGGTTCCCTGCCAAGCGTCTTCAGCGGCAGACAAGAAGCGCTCCTTGCGCCGCTGCATGGTCTCTTGCACCTGGCTTTGCAAGTGATCTGAACGCTCTGAAGGACATGTTGCAAAGATTTGCAAAGTCTGTTTGTTCCAGTTGTTTGTTACACACTCCAGGGATCAAGGCACGCGGCATTAACAACTCTAAACAAAATACCACCATGCACAAGACAATCACGCCATTGGCAGCCACTACAGGCCATATAAAAATTGGCAATTCTCTGGCTCCATGAAGTGTAACTTCAATCACTTCAATCTGCAGTTTTCCAGCAATGCTTGGCAAGGCACAGTAGCTTCCCAAGCTCACGAAACGAGTTTTGGAAACAAAGCTCTTTATCGGAGCTGTTTCCAGGCCCAAGCTTGTCCTGCATCAGTTTCTTAATTTAGCTGTCCACACTGAAGCAGTTAAATGGTCTCTCGGTATCTTTTCACTTGCATGAAAAAAATACACGCATCCTCAAGTTCACTATAATACAGGCAAGTGAAGTGCTTTTGAGCATCCTAAAACAAGATTCAACATGATTCAACGAAAGGCACCATTTGTCTGTCTTCTGATTCCTGGAACTTTGAACAAAATAGCACTACTCCTCCGCTGCAGCTGTCGCATTGGGTGGAAAAGGTGATCGGTCTTGATAATTTCTTCAATGTCCATGCCCTGCTGTGTCATCGCCTGTAGCGTTTTAAAGGGTGGTCACACAGTTCAATACGATTTATACAATAAATCTCCGACCAAAATACAGCTTTGATCTCCAATCACGTAAAGAAGTTGTCGTAATGGCAACATACAGAATGTAAGACCCGGGCGAAGGACTCTGCGGACTCTGGCCCTGATTGCAAACTTCACCCATTTCTTTGAGCAAGCTAGCGGAAGCACTTCCACTGCAAGCGCTGATGCCGAGAAATATGTCGGAAGCCATGATGGGGCAAGATGACATGAAGTCAAGTGTCAGTGAGAAGCTGCATCATGCAAATTCTCCTTCAAGATTTCACAAACCGTCAGTTCAATGGGCCCAATACACCACCCTTTTCAGCACTGAGAGATCAACCCCGCAAGATCACCACGTCATTAAAACACGCATGGTATACTCCATTGTGCAGGCACAAGTGAGACATAATTCTCTGTGCAATTTGAAATACATGATATGAAGCATGTCAGCTCCTTTGTACGGAGAGGGTTCCTCATGGCTCATCAAAACCCGAATGGTCGTCACTGCCACAAACTACAGCAGGCCGTCTAAACAGTTCTTAAGTCTCTGGGTCCATGAAGTCTGGTTCACTCGCACCAATCTGAAAATTTCCAGAGTTTCCAGCAACTCGCAAGCAATGCCAGGATTGCCACCTGCCAACAAGTCTTAGGCAAAAAACCAGTCTATGATATTCTATGATGGACTAGTCACTCGTCACTTCTTATCTAAGAATCTTCTTGCATATGATTCATCATAGTTGCAGAATGTTGCAGACTCCTCAACTCTCACATCGGCCTCTGTTTCTTGTCCGGCAGATCCACTCGACAGCGGCCTTTGGCCCTGGTGAAACTCTTGGTGATGGGTGTCCCTCAGAAATCTTAGCGGAGCCAGGCTTCTCCCTCCGGTCAAAATCGCTCAGAAGGCCAACTCAATCAGGGTTCGCTCCACTTCCTTGATCAACAGCCTGCTTGTGCCCAGGCATTTGTGCCGCAGATATTCACGTCCTCGTTGTCGGCTGCCAAGTTGGACTCCACACATTCTACGCACTTTGCCTGGACATCTGCAGGAATATTGCAATTCCCCGCTTCAAAGACGGCTGTTCCGCACTGTGCCTCTACGAAGGGATTCGGCTCTTCCCCACCACACCCCAACAGGCCAATGGCACAAATTGACAAGCACAGGCGGAAAACCCACATCACATGTGGCATGGCTGGCCTTTTTGGCGCTGAGAGATGCTGAGAGCAACAAACAGCAGCACTCAAACACGCACATTGCAATACTTAACTTTACAATCGCGATGCTTCAATTCAGCCAACAAACCCTTTCATGATTTCTGCACTTTGCAAGCTACACTGCGAAGGTTTCAAGCGACGAAGATGGGTAACAGCATCCCTATGTATTCAGAAATGAAAATGCATCATCAACAGCAATCGTCTTGGCGTGGATCGGTTGGTTTTTGCTGCTTTCCTTCGCCAAAATCCATGTCACAGGGCTCAATGGACTCAATGCTTGATGAAGGCATGGTAGTAGGAGGCGCAATTTCTTCGATGGATGGTGGGCGCTGCGGTTCTGTGGCCTCTGAAAGCCTTGTTGTAGAGCACGCAATCTCTCCCATGGTTGTTTTTGCATCCACTGCCGTGTTGGAAGCTTTTGCAAGTGCCCTTTTTCAAGCAGAGTTGCTTGCATTTTTGAAGGGTTCCGCGCTCCCTCTGAAGAATTGCCCCTGGGTGCTTGGCCACTGAATACGTTCCTGGCACGGGGCTTGCGGAGCATGAAAATTCGACATGGAATTCGACATGGGGCTTGTGGCAAAATCCGGAAACGCCCCAGAGCAGTTTACTTAACACCACATAAACAACCCAACCCTGCACAAAGAATACAGGCCATTACAAACCATTTCCCGCTGAGGTTTTGTTGGTGACTTGCCCGCCTTTGGTGCCTTGCACTCGCACAAATGGGTCGTAGAGGTAGTAGGTGTCGTCAAACTTGGCCATGCCCTTCTTCCCTAATGATACCATGACTGCGGCAACATCTTTGTTGATGTTGAGCATTCTGGGTACGATGGTAGTGTGATAGAACCGTTCCTGATAGCTGCGCAAGCAGCCTGGAGTGTGGCCCCAGAATTTGACCCATTGCTGGGCATCGCAGTTTTTTTTCCCGCCTCCACCTGCGACGAGATCTCAAAGCATATGACTGGCTGCGTTCATCAGATAAGCACCCTTGGCGGCGACGTACTCCGTGAAGCTTCAAGGTTTCACATGCGTTGTCAACCCCATAGGTACAAGTGCCATGGGCTGTCTTCCGGCAAGCCCGGCGCCGCGTGGTCTCGCGGCTCTCCACACGCCAACTCAGAGCATTAATGACGTGTTCATACACGCCATCCTTTTCAGCGCCTAACTTGAAGTTCTTCTGGAAGAAGTCGTGGAAATTGTCTGGCCCGGACCAGCTGAGTCTCTGCAGCCGCTTCTTCGTCGCTACTTTTAATGTGTTGCCGCTGGAGGCTGTGATATCTGTGATCAGCTGGATCTGTAGCAGCATCACTTGGGCTGCGAACGGCACAGCGGCTGCCGCCATGTCGAGTCTTTGCCGGAAAACCGGCTTGTTCTGAGGCGGTACGAAATCCTGGCAAGGTGTCAAACATCATTACTGCGCTATATGTATCTGACACAAATCAGAAAAACATAGAAAAACACGACAAGGTAGGTAGAAGGGGGTGAGACACTCAAATAAAGCATGAGATCACTTCATTTCTGATGCTTTTCAACTTCCGAGTCTTGGCAATGTCTGGCGAGTTCGCGCGGCCTGTCCTGGCAACATCGTGCTGGAGCATAACTGTGTATAGGAGAAGTGTGTTCTTTGCTTCCTTTGCGTTGGTGTTGTCCCAGAGAGAACCTAACACTGCGGGGACCCAGCTCATTTCCTCCACAACATTTGCAAAGTCACCCTGGAGTTCTGCCAGCTGGGTGTTGACTGCTTCGAGCTGAATCCACTCAGCAGCTTCTTTCCGGAGTTTTCTTTCGCCATTTTCTGCACTTCTGATTCTCCGCCACCAATCAGCTGTGTGACGAATGAAAATAAGGAAGTCACAGCCAGCGCCAAAGGAGCATTCCATATGCAAGTAGAAGCTCTGGGCTGTGAGCGTGAGTGGGGTGGACCAAAGAAATGAGGACGATCATCCTTCCACGCCATCATCATCTCAATCTCCTTCAGGCCAGAATCGCTGTCTGGTTTGCTGTGTTGGTCATGTCAAAGCCAGCAGAGTCTGCAGCAAGGACCAAAAAGTGAGGCTCTACTAAGGCTTTGTGGACGTTGTGAGTGATCATGCCCATGGAAAGGGCTAAGTCAGCTGACGTCGCATGACTCTTCATGGTCTCAGTTCTACTGAGGCACAGCGCCAAAATGGCAAACTTCATCTGGTGAAACATGGCAAGGGTCAAGATTGGCTGTGGTTGCTATCTCAAACCAGTCTGGCTACGAGACATAAATTTTAAGCACAAAACCAAGGAAATCTCAGAAATCAAAACAAACACAGCACAACGTCCAGCAAGCTTTTGTACCTCTGAATGTTGGTCAACAGCGAGTTATGTTGCTGTCAGCATCTGAACTGCTCTTTAACCCCGCCTGATTACAAGCGCATTCTGCTCGTACAGAACCTTACAGACTCGGTCCAGCAAAATCGAAACAAGAAGACCTTCAGCAGCAAAAAGAAAGAAAGCAAAAACAAGAAAAAGCAAGCAAAAAACCATGGAAAAGCGAGCAAAAGCAATGAAAGCCAGCAAAAGCGATGAAAGAGCAAGAAAAGCAAACAAGAAGTATCGGAAAAGCAAGCAAAAGCAAGCAAAAAGCAAGAAAAAGGAGGTGAAAGCAAGAAAAACAAGCAAAAAACAATGGAACAGCGAGCAAAAGCAATGGAAAAGCAAGCAAAAGCAATGAAGAAGCAAGCAAAGCAAAGGTTTCAAGCGACGAAGAAGGTAACAACATCCCTAAAAAACAAACGAGAAAACCTAAGAATGCAATCTTTGATCATCTTCGGATCAAAAATGATCAAGCTCACCTCTTCTCTGGAAATTCAGGTGTTCTTTCAGACATCTCAGACAAGGAAATGAAACGCAAGATTCGAACATTGTGCTTGGCTATTGCCGCGTTCCACACGAAACCTGGCAAAACGCTGACTCTTTCAACCGATGCGTCAACTAGACTAACTAGCCGCCTTCAGGGAAGCTGTCAGCCGATGTCACTACATCGACCACCTTGGGTAGGTACTGCTTCCGGCACAAAGCCATAGTCCTGCAGCGCACACTTAGTTCGGAGTCCGGAACCCTGTTGTCGGTCTGGGAGCTTATTGGGAATCTAGTCGTGAACCTCAGTTAGTAACTTTACGCGTGGGAAAACCACCGTAGCTGCCCAGACTAACGAACGGTGTCTTTCCAATATGCAGCCCCGAGAAAGAATTTTGTTTGAAAAACCCGGTTCGTCAGTGACGAATCTCTTCTCATCATTGCAGGACAAAAATCACGGCCTCCCCAAACCATCACAAACTAACCCAAATTCTGCAGTACCAAATCTGGGCATGACCGGTCCGACAAATACGGACACTGCCAAAATACGCCGAAACCATCCGAAACAGAAACCATCTGAAACTCTGAAACCATGCAATGACTGCCAGAGTTGAGGTGTGGGAAAGCTTCTTGAACATCTCAGAGTCTGACTCGTTTGGTGGAGACGGAATTCGAGGACACACTTGCAAAGAAGAAAGTGGCTTACAGTACATGTCCGATTTGAGGACACTTCTTGGTCAAACAGACATGATTCGCGTACGAAAGTGAAATCGTATCGTCCGCATAGTACAATGATCCTGTTTCACGTATCGTGAATTCGACTGATTGCTTCAACTTTGATTTTTGCTTGGGTCGTACAGCCACTTGAGTTGTTCCAAGTCACGGCTTCGCACCTGGTCCTCATCCAGTCAAAAGGACCAGCTTCTCCGCGGAATCCAAGGCATTGCAAGGCTTGGGCTACGCTGCCTCAGCGGAACATTTCAAGGTCCGTCATGGGTCTCTGAACGCTTGGAAGGACATGTTGCAAAGATTTGCAAAGTCTGTTTACTCGAGTTTTTTGTTGCAAGGCACACGGCATGAACAACTCTAAACAAAATACCACCATGCGCAAGACAATCACGCTATTGGCAGCCACTACAGGCCATGTAAAAATTGGCAATTCTCTGGGTCCATGAAGTGTAACTTCAATCACTTCAATCTGCAATTTTCCAGCAATGCTTGGCAAGGCACAATAGCTTCTCAAGCTCACGAAACGAGTTTTTGAAACAAAGCTCTTTATCGGAGCTGTTTCCAGGCCCAAGTTTGTCCTGCATCAGTTTCTTCACTTAGTTGTCCACACTAAAGCAGTTAAATATAGTTAAATGGTATCTCATGAAAAAATACACGCATCGCCGCATCGTCAAGTTCACTATAGGCAAATGAAGTGCTTCTGAGTATCCTAAAACAAGATTCAACATGATTCAACGAAAGGCACCATTTGTCTGTCTTCTGATTCCTGGAACTTTTAAACAAGAAAGCATCACTCCTCCGCTGCAGCTGTCGCATTGGGTGGAAAAGGTGATCGGTCTTGATAATTTCTTCAATGTCTATCACCTTCTGCGTCATCGCCTGGGGCATACAACCCATACGGCGTTTCGTCATGTTTTGTGTCCAGGGGGAAGCATCCAGTTCGATCATTTCGAAACCACTCATTACTCCGAAAGACATTAACAAGCTTGGAAAGGCGCAAACAAAAAATGGCAGAAAATA